>CM019154.1:16197510-16305967 GCA_009733165.1 Naja naja | reverse complement strand
TTCCTTTATATCTTTGTTATATCTTGTTTTAATTTTAAGTAAACCAACTATCTATTGATATGCCTTGTGTTCCAAGTCCTGTTTTGTTTTAATTTTCCATCTGTGTCCAATATCTGATAGTATTTAAGTTTTTTATTCAAATCCATTGTGTTTGGATTGAAGGTTGCCTCCATTGTTGAGAACCACCTTGGTATTTTGTATAATTTTTCTTTCTTATCTCAGCCCAATTTTAATCAATGAATTACGGATTATATGTTTCGTAGTATGTTTTTGTCTTGTCCGTCGGGTTCCATAAGAGTGCATGCCATCCTATTTGTAAGTCATGCCCCTCTAGTGGTAGTATTTCTCCTATTTTCTAGTCTTACCCATTCTTTGTCCATAACAAAATCGCGGCTTTGTAGAAATTTCCCAGTCTGGCAGTCCCAATCCTCCTCTACTTTTATCGTCTTGGAGATATTTTCTTTATCCTTGCCCTTTTTCCCATCCAGATAAACTTCATTGTCATTTTATTCAACTCCATAAAAAACTTCTTATTTGTTAATATTGGGATTGTCTGAAATAGGAACAAGACTTTGGGAAGTATGTTCATTTTGATTGTTGCAATCCTCCCTAAGAGGGATATTTGCAATTTGCTCCAGATTTCCAGATCCTTTTTGATTTGTTCTAAAATTTTTATATAATTATCTTCCCACAACATTATTGTTTTTGCCCTTATCCAAATTCCTAGATATCTTATTTTGTTTACTATTTGTAACCCCATAATTTCTTCAAGCCTCTTTTGTTTAGAATTTATTATATTTTTGACTAGTAATTTGGTTTTTCCCTATTTACCTTTAAACCTGCTAGTTCCCCAAAATCATTTATTTCTTTCATTAAAATCGGGCCTGTCTCTAAAGGTTCTTCTATTATAAATACCATAGTCTGCGAATGCTTGCGTTTTGTATTCTTGATTTCTAATTTTCGCTCCTTTTATATTTTCATTTCCCTAATTCTAATTAATAGTGTTTCTAATACTGTAATGAATAATAGTGGTGATAGGGGGCAGCCTTGTCTGACCCCCTTCTCTATTTTGAACATTTTGGTGGTCTCGCCATTTACTAATATGTTTGCCTTTTGGGTGTCATATATTGCATTTATCATTCCTTCAAAATTATGTCCAAACTTCATTTTATTAAATTGCTGTTTCATGAAATCCCAGTTCAAATTATCGAATGCCTTCTGTGCATCTAAAAGATTAGGGCCATTTGATTGCTCGGGTGACTTTCGTAGTATTCTAATATATTTATTATTGTTCTTATATTATGTCTAATTTGTCTTCTGGCAAAAATCCATTTTGATCTGTACTAATTTTTCCACTAATAATTCCTTTTAATCTTTGTGCCATAATTGTCATAAAAATTTTATAGTCAGTATTTAAAAGCGATATTGGTCTATAATTTTAATTTGATTACTATTTGTCTCTTCTTTAGGTATAAGTGTTATGTATGCCTCCTTCCAAGTGTTGGGGATTTTGGCTTTACCCAGTGCTTCGTTACAAACTTCTAAAAATGTATTATTTAATATGTCCCCTATCTTTTTATAGAATTCACTTGGGTATCCATCTGGACCTGGTGTTTTATTATTTTTTGCTTCTGAATTGCTTTCTTTAATTCATCTATTGTTATCTCTTTGTTTAGCAGTTCTCTTTCTTCATCAGTAAGTTTCTGTATATTTCCTTCCTCTAAGTATTGTTTTATTTTAGACACTTCTACATTTTCTTGTTTATATAATTCCTCAAAGTAATTTCTTGCAATTTCTTTCTTTTTTTCCAAATCAACCTCAAGATCCCCATTTTCGTTCTCTAAGTATTGTATCGTTCTTTTCTGTTCCTCTTTTCTCAATTTATATGCTAGCCATCTCCCCGGTTTGTTTGCATATTCAAAGTAATTTTGTTTTGTGTATTGTAACTTTCTAAGGAGTTCCTCTTGCTCAAGTATATTAAGTTCATGTTTTTTGTATTAGTGCATCTTTAATTTGCTCACTGTCTAGCTTTCTCTTTGTTTGTTCTCTAACTTTCCAATTTCTTTTATTAATTCATCTTGTTTCTTCCATCTTTCCTTATTTCTGTTTGACAAATATGCGATTGATATTCCCCTAATATAAGCTTTTATTGTATCCCACATGTTTTGTAGGGATGTATCCTCTTTTATTAAAATTATAGAAGTTTGTTAATTCCTCTCTAATTTTTTGCAAATATTTTTCTTCTTTCAAGATCCGAGAGTTTAATGACCATCTTCGTCCTTTCCTTCCTCCTTCTTTCCAAATTAAAGACATTGGGTTATGATCAGCCCATATATTTGTTAAAATTTTTGTGTCAAAGATTTCTTTATTTAATTCACTATTTATCCAAATCATGTCTATTCTAGACCAGGATTTGTGTGGACTGGAGTGGAAAGTATACTGTGTGGTTTGTGGATTCCTTTTTCTCCATATATCTTCCAATCCTAATTCCTCTACCATTTCAAAAATATTTTTGGTAAAGTATTTCGTTTTTGGTATTGTTTACATTCCGATTCATAATCTTGCCTATTGTCAGTTATTGCATTGTAGTCCCCCATCAGACAAATCCTCGGATTGCCAATTTCTATCAATTTCTCATATAAGTTTTTATAAAATTCTTTTGGTTTTATTTGGTGCATAGATTCCAACAGCTAAAGTTTTCTTATTATGTATCTCTATTTCCACCATTAATATTCTTCCATCTGTATCATTGTATATCAATTTTGCATTAAAATCCTCTTTTATATATAGTACTACTCCTCTTTTTCTTTCCGCTGCTAAAGCCATAAATGCTTTTCCAAGTTTTCTATTCTCTAAATATTTTTTGTCCTGTTCTTTTATATGGACTTCTTGAAGACATGTTATGTCCCATTTTTGTCTTTCAATCTACGAATATTTTTTTCCTTTTATTTGGACTATTTAGTCCATTGATGTTCATTGATATTAATTTTATTCCCCTTCCCATTTGGTCGCTTCTTTTCTAACTTTATTACGTTTTACCTGCTGTTTGACTTCTAGTCTTCACTCCTGTCTCTTCTCTCCTTCCTTCTTCACAAACCATTAATTCTCTGTCCCCCTCCTTCCCCTCCTTTCTCTCCTCTCCTCTCGCATGGACTCTTAGATCTTCACGGCTTGCATTTCTCGACTCTTCTCTACTGCTCAATTCCTCCTCTAATCCTCCTGTTTGTTCATAGAATCTTTGAGCCTTCGCTAGATTATCAATTCTGGTTCTTCTGCCTTCCCATGTTACTAGGATTCCTTCTGGATCGTTCCACCTGAATAAAATGTTTTTTATTTAAATGATTTGTGAGGAATCTGTATTCCTTTCTTTGGTCTCTCACTCTCCTTGGAATCTGCTTCAGTATTATGACTTGTCTACCATTGTGTTTTATTGTCTCTTCTCTGGTCAATCTATAAATTATCTCTCTAACTCTTTTTCTGCGAATCTGACATGAACCTCCCTTGGGAGTCCATGTCTTCTAGCATAGGTTGTATAGACTCTATATGCCTCATCGATCTCTAGTACCATCTGATCACTTTCTTTTTGCAGAATAGTTGCCAACAATTCTGCCATTACGAGAGTCAAATTTTCCCCTCTTTCCTCCTGTATATTCTGGAACCTTAAATAGTATGAGGCTCTGTCTAATTCTAAATATGTCAGAGCCTCGTTCGTTTCCCTATATTGGTCTTTAATTTTATGTTCCATAGCTTCCACCTTTTTCCCTGTTTGGTCTGTTCGTTTCGTAATTGTTATAATTTTCTCCTCATTTGTCTTTGTTGTCTCCTGCAACTGTCCTATTTTCCCCTCTAAAGTTTTTAATTCATTTTTCATCTCTCCCAGTTCACTTTTTAATTCTGCTCTCATCTCTTCTCTTTCTTTCTTGCTTTCCACGTGGTTATTCATCATTGATTCTTGCATCGTTAACATCATGCTTTGTAATGTCTGTAGTGTGTTTTGTATCATTTGGGAGGGAGTCTGAGTATTGGATTTCTCGGGGGCCAACATCCCTTCTATTGTTTTTTGGGAGGAAGTCACCGTGGGTGTGGATGGGGTTACAGTTGTCACTCCCTTTTTTCCTGTTTTGGTAATGGTGGAAGTTACTGTTGACATTTCTTTTATTATCTTTTGCTGTTCTTTAATGATTCTATTTATATTTCCCCACGTCTTATTTCCAATTTTCATCTACTAGAGGTCCCTCTATTCCAATATTTTCACTCAATCAAATCTAACCAAAAAGGGGGAGCAGAGGAACTGTCTATCCTTGTTTTTTTTTTCCCGTTAATTTTAAAGTCAAATATCTTTCTTGATAGTCTTGGGGGAACAGAGGGTAAAATCACATTACATTTCTTGCATATAGTTTATGATAATCTGAGAAAAGGAGTCTAAGGAAAGAAAAATATAAAGAAAAAAGAGGAGAAAAGAGAAAACCGGATGTAGAGAGCAAATCAAGTAGAGTAAAGTAATATATGTATATAGATATAGAAAGAGGCAAAAGACAGAAGCGACTATCAAATCTTATTGTTCTGTATAAGATAGATACTTAATATAAGTCACTACTTATCTTTCCACAATAATCTCTTGCTGAAAAGTTTAAATCAATTGTTTATCTTACGAATAAGTTAATAAATGTAATTAAGTATTGGGTTTGTAAATATCAATATTTTAAAATCCTTAACGTCTTATAACAATCTGTAATAATATAACAGTCCTATAAAGTTTTCCCCATTTATGTTATAAATCTATCTATGTCTATATATATGTATAGTATAAAGTAATATAAAGTAGTATAGAATATATGAAATAGAATACAAATTAGATACAATAATATACGTATAGCGTTGAATCAGGCTCCTTCCATTCTTTCAATTGCTGTTCACTCGGGTTTTCCAATTGTTCTAATGTCAATGGCCGCCGAAGAAAAAAAAAATGCAATGTCACAATGGTGGGACTTTCCTTTATGGTCTTCCCTCCGATAGATTTAATCCACGTTCCTGTCGGTCCTTGCTTCCGAAAAAAGTTCTATTTTCCTTTCTCTTTTCTCCTTTGTTAAGCAGCGAAAGTTTCCGGATGTTGATTGGGTTAAATTAGCTTTTATAGCTTTCCCTTTTCTGCGGTTTTCTGTTTATTCGCAAGACTGTCCGTTTTCTAAAGTGTATAAAAGTTTACGCCGTCTCTTTACTTTGCACCCTATCACACCACGGAGTCCTTAGCAGCTTTCAAGTTCTCAATTCCCACTTTTCTTCTTTCTTTCCTACGTTGGCACTCTCCTCACTGTGCTTCTGGTCTGGCTTCTTTCCGTTGATTCTTCTATCGCAATGGCTACCTCTGCAGGGACTCTGTCACTGCCCGCTGTCCAGTAGCTCTTTCACCTGTCACCCACTTCGTTCTCAGATCTCTTCCAACCTCAACCGCACTTTCTCCAGTTGGATAAGACCTCTTTTCACCGGGTACTTTCTCTCTTCTCACAGGACTTTCACTTTCTTGTTTAACTTTCTTGTTCTTTGCACGGGACTCTAACCTCGTCTTCCACTTTATTTTCTCGTGGGGTAGTCACTAAGATTGTGCCGCTTTTTTTCCGCTTTCGCCCCAATCCTTTTAACAATCCCCACAAAGTATTTTTCCAGTCTTTTATAATTTCTCACCAAGCTTCCTGATTTCTTTTCCAATCAGCAACTTTCTCTTTCAGCTTCCCACTAATGGCGCACCGCCCCGTCTTCGGGCCAGCTCTGACAGCGCTGGCTTCTTCCGTTCAGAACTTCGGGAACTCTTCTTCGCCCTTTGGGATCGCACTTCCCAAACCGGCTCCAAGTTTTCTTCCTCGCAAGGGTGTTCGAGTTGGACTCACCCTGCCACGAACGGCTGTTCTAGAACGGAAAACTAAACCTCCCAACATTTCTAAGAGGGAAAAAAGCTATTAGGGCATTCACACAAAAAAACCATTTTGTTTTTATTTTCTCCTGCCTTTTTGCTCAGATGAGCAACAGAATGCCAGCAGAATGGGGCAATGCAGGCTTAGGGACAGCATGCAGATTCATATTCATCTTGTGTGCATTTATTGGAACGATGTGCTTGAAAAGAATGTACGTGTCCATCTATTCCTGTGCTTATTTCCTAGCATAAATTACCAGGGATTTAACATGTGCTCTGCATGCAAAGCAGCCTGAGCTCTGCTCTCAAACTAAATAGAGAGAACCCTTCAACTGGAATGCAATGGTTGAAAACAAGCAGTAAGAGCTATATAGTTTCTGTAGTTGCATCCTGTAGGAATATGGTACTTGCTGCTGAAATTTCACTATGGAATATATTTCTATCCAGAAAGTAAATTTTCATTCAAACTGTTTATCAGATTTATTTGATTCAGACTCTGGAATGTCAAATTATGACTGAAAATGGCATATCAAACTACACATAGCTCTTACCAGAAGAATAAGTCAGAGACATTTAATTATTGGAAGATTCAGAAGTGGTAAATTCTAAAATGAGGAAAAAAATACCAAATAGCTGACCCAGAATATGCTTTGACCTTTAAAAAAAGCCATTTCTTTTGAAGTATTACCTTTTTAAAAATATTGCAGAAACAAAAAATTAAAATCTTATTTCAGGCCAGATTGCAATATTAGTTTCTGAGAAACAGCAACTATATCCAATTAGGTATTATTTATAACCAGTCTAAAGCTCATAAAAATCTATGTTTCAACTTTTAAGAGGGAAGATATTATATTTATTTATTTAGTCACCCAAAACATCTATATAGCTGCCCATGTTATATTAAACACTGGGCAGCTCCCAAGCAGCACTTAAAATAATACCAATAATAAAACAATATATAAATACATTAAAACCAAAAAGTCCCTCATAAAATTTTCTCACCCAACCTCATCCAATCCCAGTGCCAGGTCTTCGGTGCTTTTTGGAAAGTGAGGAGGGTAGAGAGTGAAGATGTTAATTGCTTTATTATTATTTTCAAGTTAATTTCCACCCAGAGCTTACTTAGAGATAATAAATAATGGAATGCGGTGAGGACCTAACTACTGTATGTGCATGAATGTCTGTTTGTGTATGGTCTGCAGGCTGAACTGTGAAGGGGGTAAACCAATAGTGGGAATTGTATCCATATTTTAGGAAAAAATTTGTAATAGACAGAGCTGTTATATTCCACACCAGGGGTGTCAAACACAAGGCCCACAGGACAGATCCGGCCCACAATGTGGTTGGATCAGGGGTGGGATTCTACCAGTTTGCACCTATTCACTAGAACCAGTTGTTAACATTCTAAGCAGTTCAGAGAACTGGTTGTTAGAAGAAATTACTGGCCTAATCCTGTAAGGAAGGCAGGAAGGAAACATTCTGGTGTCGCTTACAGAAACTGCCTCTCCGTTAACCCTTATTACATTCTTGGCAGGACTAGACTTCCTCTCTCAGGAACATCTCTGGAGTTTTTTTCCCCTCCTTTGCTGGTACTTTGCTTGCGTGCAGTGACCATTCAAAGTTACAATGGCACTGAAAAAAGTGACTTATGACCATTTTTCACACTTATGACTGTTGCATCATCCCCACAGACATGAGAGGCCAGGCGAGGAGATGCATCCTCGATGTAAGTGATATTGAGTTGGCCACATCCAGCCAATAACATGACCACCAAGCCATGTCCACCCAGTCACATGACCACCAAGCCACGCCTACCACCTAAGCCACACCCACAGAACCGGTTGTTAAAAATTTTGAATCCCACCCCTGGGTTGGATCCAGCCCATGGGACTATCCTGGAAAATGTAAGGGGCAGGCCCACGTCACTTCAGCTTGGGCTACCCAATGCGAAGAGGAAATATGCCAGCAATTTAGGGAGTGGCGTCAAGCCAGTCGGCCATGCCCACCCAGTTGGCCATGCCCATGCAGTCACCCAGCCCCCAGAGGTCAACCACAGCCGTGAGGCAGCCCTCAATGAAATTGACTTTGACATTCTACACAGAATGTTTTAAGCAGGTAGCAGATTAGATCGTTCCATTTTGTTCAAATTCTGGTATATTTCTAAATGGCCATGGAGTTGTCTAGCTTGCTTAAATTGTTCCTGTTATGTATGCAGAGTTTGAATTGATTGGTTCTTCTTGTAAAGTGTTTGAAATCATTGGTTTAAAAGTGCGGGAAAACCCTGCACTCTGATTGGCTGTCAGCCGAGGCAGCTGGCTATATATAGCTGCCTCGGCTAAGCCAAATTGGGTCTGTTCTGAGCTGAAGTCACAATAAACTTTGAGCTGTAGCACTCTGTGTCCTGCCTCTCTATGCAAACTTAACACTGGCGACGAAGGTGGGATTTCCCTGAAGAGAAGGCAACGCGGAACAGAGAAGAGCAAGATGGCTGTGCTGAACACCCCCCCCCAGCCCCATTCGACCCGAAGAATGAAGACTGGGAGTCATATGCAGATTGGTTTCAGATGTATCTGGAAGGAAACGATCTGGCCGCCATTTCTGAGCAGTGGAAGAGGGTGGTCTTTCTCACGTATTGCGGTCCGGCAGTTTTCAAGATGGCAAAGGCACTCGCTGGTGCAGCAGATGTGAAGGTAATGGCATGGCCTGATCTCAAGAGGCTTTTAAGGGCACACTACATGTCCCAAGTATTGTGCCTCGTTAAGAGACACGAGTTTTATCGCCGCGATCAGGGGGAAGACGAAAGCGTAAATGACTTCGTGGCAAGTTTAAGAGACATTGGGGGTGCGTGCGAATTCAGCAGCTTAGAGGAGGCCATGCACGATCGTTTTGTTTTGGGCCTTAAAGACAAGGTTTTGCAGAGCAAATTGCTGATGAAACCTAAGATCACGCTGAAAGAAGCCATAGAAGAAGCGTCTTCAGCAGAGGCCACCAAATTCTCAGCAGCAGCCATGAGAAAGATGAACAAGACTACGGGCCATTCTGAGGGGGAGAAGACCACCACAACCCATTTTGATGAACTGAATTCTGAGTCAGATCACAGTGAAGAAGAAGAAGGAATTAATAGACTCAGAATGGAGCGGAAACGAAATGACCTGAGAAGGAAGGGGCGTGATTTCCACTCCATAGGTTGTGGGGGAAACCACCCCCGCACTGAATGCAAGTTCCTGGACACCATTTGCCTCCGTTGTGAAAAAAGAGGGCACATTGCAAGAGTCTGCAAATCATCCAGAACTCCACCCAACAGAAAGAAGTTTGCTGCAAACAACAAAGAGAGAGAAATCAAGCCCAACAACTTCAGTGAGAAAATGGGGCGCAACACAGAAGCAAGTGGAAGGAATGAAACTCATCAAACAGTAACTATTGGTCATTCATCCCCCTTAAATAACAGGAAAGTGCATGTCAAGGTATTCATTGAAGGAAGGCCTTGCCAAATGGAACTGGACTCAGGTTCATATTTATCCATGGTGTCATGGGACACTATTCAAAGACTGATACCAAACATTCAGAAGACTCACTTCAAGAAGCAGGCATTAACTCTTAAAGACTACCAAGGGAACAAGATTCCAGTAGTTGGAACAAGAGAATTCAACATGAAGTTCAAAGGTCACAGCAAACGCCTACCCCTGACCATTGTGGATAAAGATCGCCCAAGTTTGCTGGGGCTGGAATGGTTCAACCCACTGGGCATCGAAGTGACTGGCATCAATCACGTGAGCAACACTGAGTGGGAAGAGTCTTTGAAGTCTGAGTTTCCAGAGGTCTTCAGCGACGGATTAGGCAAGTACTTGGGGACCCCTATCACTTTTGCCCTAGATCCCAAGGTACAACCAATCC
This sequence comes from Naja naja, assembly GCA_009733165.1. Lineage (NCBI taxonomy): Eukaryota > Metazoa > Chordata > Lepidosauria > Squamata > Elapidae > Naja > Naja naja. The sequence goes on along the minus strand of CM019154.1, from coordinate 16,296,165 downwards.
GTTTAAAGTCCAGGAGGGTACCCTTTGCCTTAAAGAAAAAAAATGATGAACGATTAGATAAACTAATAGCTCAAGGGGTTCTAGAGCCCACAGACCACTCCGGGTGGGAGACACCCATAGTCACACCAGTCAAGGCCGACGGGTCCGTGAGAATCTGCGGGGATTACAAGGGGACATTGAACCATGCGCTACAACAGAGCGCATATCCGGTTCCAGTGGTCCATCATTTATTACATTCTCTGGGCAGGGGCACAGTCTTTGCCAAATTGGACCTGGCCCAAGCATACCAACAGTTAACAGTAGATGACTTAACTGCAGAAGCCCAAACCATTGTAACCCATCAGGGCGCATTCAAATGCAAGAGGTTACAATTCGGAGTAAGTGTGGCACCTGGCATATTTCAAAGCCTTATGGAAAGAATGCTACAAGGATTGCCTGGGGTGGTGCCTTATTTTGATGACGTTTTAATCTCTGCTGAAAATGACAATTAGCTACTCGAGAAACTCAAAGAAGTTTTATCCAGATTTAAGAAAGCGGGATTAAAAGTCAAAAAAGAGAAATGCACGCTAAAAACTGACAAAGTAGAATTCTTGGGCTATATGATTGACAAACAGGGCATCCACCCCACGGAAGCCAAAGTTCAGGAAATCAAAGAAGCCCCCAGACCAAAATGCAAAACTGACTTACAAGCATTCCTGGGACTTATTAATTCTATCATATGTTTCTACCTCAGAAAGCAACCACTGCAGAACCTTTACATAGATTACTGGATAAGAAATCTGCATGGGTCTGGGGCAGAAAAGAAGAAGTTGCTTTTAACCATATCAAAAGACAAATCACTTCTGATTGTGTGCTGATACAGTTTTCTGAGAATTTACCTGTTGTACTAACTTGTGATGCATCCCCTTTGGAGTGGGGGGTGTTGAGCCACATGCTTCCCAGTGGAAGGGAAGCCCCTATTGCATTTTACTCTTGCACTTTGACTAAAGCAGAGAGAAATTACAGCCAACTGGACAAGGAAGCTTTGGCAATTGTGGCAGCTGTCAAGAAATTCCATGAGTACGTTTATGGGAGAAGTTTCACCATTGTGACAGATCACAAACCTCTTTTAGGCATTGTGGCAGGAGACAGACCAACGCCCACAATCCTGTCACCAAGAATGCTGAGATGGACTGAATTTCTTGCTGCTTATTCATACAAACTCATCCACAGACCTGGAAAAGACATTGGGCACGCTGATGCTTTGAGTCGCTGCCCACTTCCTTCGCACATTGAGGACCCTGCCCCTGAATCTTACACCTTTTTTCTGGAAACTGTTGCCAAACTTCCAATCCATGCTGCTGAAATTGCCAGAGAGACTGCCAAAGACACTTTATTAGCTCCTATTATAGGCTGGATTAAGAAAGGTTGGCCACTTCAAGATCTACCTCAAGGTTCCCAACCTTTTAAGTCCAGACAAACTGAGTTATCTGTATTAAGAGGATGTATTTTGTGGGGTAACAGGGTGGTTATTCCTGCAAAACTACAGAAAGAGGTTTTGGAAATGTTACATGAGGGTCATCCAGGAATTGTCAGAATGAAGGGATTGGCCAGGAGTTATGTATGGTGGCCAGGGATTGACAAAATGGTTGAAAACTGGGTTGCATCCTGTCCCAACTGTCAGGAAGTCAGACCTGCCCCACCTCTCGCCCCCAAACAGGAATGGGAATGTCCTAGGGGCCCATGGTCCAGGATTCACATTGATTTTGCTGGCCCTACCAGAGGCACACTTTCCTTATTGTGGTAGATGCACACTCCAGATGGTTAGAGGTTGTTCCCATGGCATCCACCACAGCAGATGCTGTTGTCAAACAGCTTAAGAAACTTTTTGTAACTCATGGGTTACCTGATATTATTGTTTCTGACAATGGTCCTCAATTTACTTCCAACCTTTTTGAATCATATTTAGCACAGCAGGGCATCAGACACGCCCTTACAGCCCCTGGGCATCCTTTGGCTAACGGCCAAGCTGAACGCATGGTACGATTTACCAAGGAAAAACTCCAGCAATTGGGTCCAGGGGCCATCACTGAGAAAGTTGAAAAACTACTCAGTGTCCAACATATCACTCCCAACCCATCAACTAACTTAACCCCAGCCGAGTTGTTGATGGGTAGGAAACTCAGATCTTCCCTTGACCGCCTTCATCCCATTTACGCACCCAACGCACCACTAGATTCCACTAGCAAAACTCGCACATTCACTGTGGGTGATTCTGTTTATACAAAAAACCTTGTGGGTGAACCATTATGGATTCCTGCAGAGATAACCCAAATTACAGGCCCCAGGTCTTACAGGGTTCAAACTGAGGATGGTGTCCTCTGGAGCAGGCACATAGATCAGTTACGGTCCAGACTACCTCAGGAGGATCACCATTGCTCCTCTCTGGTTCCCATACCTACTGCCTCTCCTGGGGGGGAAGGGGGGGATTATGAAGGTAATCAGCAAGCAAGAATCAACCCCATGTGTAATGAGCTAACACGACAAGAACCATCCCAAAACCTGTCACAGTGCCAACAACCATTTTTACAAATGGAAGAGTGCACATCACTACCAGACTTAGGTGCTGACATTGGGTTGGAGATGTATTGGGAGGAGAGACCAGGTTGTAGTAACCAAACAGGTTATGACAATACTAGAAGTCCAAGTAAGGAAATGTTAACAGACACATTTCCTCCCTCACAATGTGAGAACCCCAAAACACATGAACCACGTAGGTCACAACGTACACATAAGAGCCCCTCCTATTTGCAAGAGTATATTAGATAGTATGACCAAATGATAGTATGAGTATGGACCAAACCTAGTGGGGAGGGGTGTTATGTATGCAGAGTTTGAATTGATTGGTTGTTCTTGTAAAGTGTTTGAAATCATTGGTTTAAAAGTGCAGTAAAACCCTGCACTTTGATTGGCTGTCAGCCAAGGCAGCCGGCTATATATAGCTGCCTCGGCTAAGCCAAATCAGGTTTGTTCTGAGCTGAAGTCACAATAAACTTTGAGCTGTAGCACTCCACGTCCTGCCTCTCTATGCAAACTTAACAGTTCCCCTATAATATATTTGGCTCTGAGCATATGCTGGGGGTTTGGTCCAAATTTCATACTTTCCCTGAACTACATTAGTTGTTTCATTATGTGCCATCTGGTCCAGCAAGATAGAATAGCACTGTTGCCTTTCAAAGCATAGAATGACCATGTGTTATCAGAACCTCCAAAAGTGGCTTTGGAGTCTCTTCTGTATTATTCATAAACCAATAGAATGAAATGTGAGCCCATTCCTCAAACGATAGCAGGGTATCTTATGATATCTGAAAGCAGAACCAATATAATGTAACTTTTCTTTTTCTTTTACAGAAGTTCTTCTGCTTCAACTTGCCAAATTGCATCATAGGCTTTTGTGATGCTGTTAAATCTATTTTCACCCCACTGGCAATCATATGTGCTCCTTCTTTTGAAGTGCTCACCTACGTTAAATGTCTCTTGCTTATTGACCTTGATGGGTTTCTCTCTTTTTTTGCATTTCTATTAGGAAACTGTCAGTTTGAAACAGAGTATAGCAAAGAGATCTCACTATTCCTTCACTAATCCCCCAGTGTTGCAAGCATACTGTATACACCTGCCTGTCAGCCAGTTCTTCTTCAATATGTCATCTTGATTCTTTTCTATCTCCCCAACAGATTATTCTTTTTCATGGTAGTTCCTTTTTTTCTATTTCTGTCCACTGCTAACATTGCAATCGATGCCCTTCTTACTGTTGTACCCATGATCATCACCCTAAACTTTGCTCTTATTTCTCTGAAACCATCTTGTACCTAGTACCTCTGACTATATTCTTTTTTATCTTGATCCTTTATTTTTGTATTCTTCACATAATTTCACCCCGATTACAAAAAAGGGAATGGGACAAGGCTGACAGCTGTAATTCAGGTTCTGCTTACCATTACACAATGAAAATGGTATCATCTTCTGCTAAGGGACTGATTTGAAATTGTATTTTCTGCATGGTTTAGCACTATGTAGCTTACCACCAATAAAAAATTTTCTCCAATAGCAATTTGTAGATACAGGCTATGGTTGCAGTTTAATTGACACTGCCCTTGGGGCTTCCACTCCTCTAACACCTACTAATGAAACCAATCTTCTATTTAACACCAAATATGTGACAAACATCTAACTTAGCACTGTAAGAAGTCATGGTTTCCATGTCATATAAATATCAGCATATTACACGAATTGTTACTTCTTGAGAGAGGCTTTCTATATATGAAATACTAGGAAGCAGATGCTCCTCACATTTGTTAGAAATGAAGCTGGGATAGATAAAAACGAAAGATAAAAAAAATTGTGAATTTCTTCAAATTAAAAATTTGACTTTTCCCTTCTCTTTCATTTGTCAAGGTTATTTATAGATGAGATTTGTTAAGTTTGCATGAAGAGTCAAATGCGAAGAGCTTCAGTAAAGAGTTTATTCAGTGACTACAGCTCAAATGGACCCGACTTGGCTGGGCTACGGCTGCTTCTTATAGCCAGCAGCCGTAGTTACCAGCCAATGAGAGTGCAGGGTTTCTTCCCACTATTTAAACCAATACCATTTGACATTTTACAAGAACAGTTCAAATAAACCAATAACATTCAAACCTACATACATAACACCCCTCCCCACTAGGTTCAGTCCATACCAAACCCCAACCTATCTAATGTATTCTTTTAAATAGGTGGGGCTCTTACGTGTACGTTGAGACCTTCGTGGTTCAGAAGTTTTAACGTTCTCACCCAGTGAGAGAGGAAATGTGTCTGCTGACATTTCCCTGCTGGGACTTCCTGTGAAAGGAGACCCTGTTAGACTGTTAGAATCTGGTCTCTCCTCCCAACCCATCTCCATTCCAATGTCAGCACCCAAGTCAGGTAGTGATGTGCAATCTTCCACTTCTAAGGATGGATCTTGGCATTGTGACAGGTTTTGGGATGGTTCCTGTCGTAATGGCTCGTTACACATGGGGTTGATTCTTGCTTGCTGATTTTCCTCCTGTTCCTCCCCTTCCCCTAGAAGTGACATCAGGTGAGGGAACCAGAGAGAGACAAGGGCGATGTTCCTGAGGGAACCTGGATCTAAGTTGATCAATGTGCCTGCTCCAGAGGAGTCCATCCTCTGTTTGTACCCTGTAAGAACGAGGGCCAGTGATTTGAGTTATTTCAGCAGGAATCCACAAAGGTCACCTATAAGGTTCTTAGCATACACAGAATCACCCACACTGAATGTACGAACTTTGGAAGTGGAATCCAGTGGTGCGTTGGGTGCGTAAGTGGGATGAAGGCGGTCAAGGGAAGACCTAAGTTTCCTACCCATCAACAACTCTGCTGGGGATAAGTTATTAGATGGGCTAGGAGTGATGTGCTGAACACTAAGAAGTTTTTCAAGCTTCTCAGTGATGTCCCCAGGACCCAGTTGCTGGAGCTTCTCTTTGGTAAAACGTACCATGCGTTCAGCCCGGCCATTAGCCGAAGGGTGCCCAGGGGCAGTAAGGGCATGTCTGATACCCTGTTGTGCTAGAAAGGATTCAAAATGTTAGATGTAAATTGAGGGCCATTGTCAGAGACAAGAACATCAGGTAACCCATGGGTTACAAACAGTTTTCTGAGCTGCTTGATGACAGCATCAGTTGTGGTGGATGTCATGGGAAATACCTCTAGCCATTTGGAATATGCATCTACTATAATAAGAAAAGTGTGCCCTCTAGTAGGACCTGCGAAATCAATGTGGATCCTAGACCACGGGCCCCTAGGACATTCCCATTCCTGTGTGGGGGTGAGGTGGGGCAGGCCTGACTACCTGGCAATTGGGACAAGATGCAACCCAGTTTTCAACCATTTTGTCAATACCTGGCCACCATACATAACTCCTGGCCAATCCCTTCATCCTTACAATACCAGGATGACCCTCATGTAACATTTCCAAAACCTCTCTTTGCAGTTTTGCAGGAATAACCACCCTGTTACCCCACAAAATACACCCACTTAATACAGATAATTCAGTTTGCCTGGACTTAAAAGGTTGGGCAAGGTGAGGTAGATCTTGAAGAGGCCAACCTTTCTTAATCCAGCCTATAACAGGAGCCAACACAGTGTCTTTGGCAGTCTCTCTGGCAATTTCAGCAGCATGAAATGGAAGCTTGCAACAGTTTCTAGGAAAAAGGTGTGTGTTTCAGGTTCAAAGTCCTCCTTGTGGCAAGGCAGTGGGCAACGACTCAGTGCATCAGCATGTCCAATGTCCTTGCCAGGCCTGTGAATCAGTTTGTATGAATAAGCTGCAAGAAATTCAGTCCACCTCAGCATTCTTGGTGACAGGATAGTAGGTGTAGGTTTGTCTCCTGCCACAATGCCTAACAAAGGTTTGTGATCTGTAACAATGGTAAATGTCCTGCCATACAGATATTCATGAAATTTCTTGACAGCTGCAACAACTGCCAATGCCTCTTTGTCCAGTTGGCTATAATTCCTCTCTGCTTTGGTCAAAGTGCGAGAGTAAAATGCAATAGGGGCTTCTCTCCCACTGGGAAGCCTGTGGCTCAAACCCCCACTCCAAAGGGGATGCATCACAAGTCAGTACAACAGGCAAATTCTCAGAGAACTGTATCAGTACAGCATCAGATGTGATTAGTCTCTTAATACTGTTAAATGCTGATTGTTCCTTCCTCCCCAGATCCAAACAGCTTCTTATCAAGTAATCTGTGCAAAGGTTCAGCAATGGTTGCCTTTTGAGGTAGAAACATGTGATAAAAGTTAATAAGTCCAAGGAAGGCTTGCAAATCTGTTTTGCATTTAGGTTTAGGGGCTTCTTTGATTGCTTTAACCTTGGCATCAGTAGGGTGGATGCCATGCTTGTCAATCATGTAGCCCAGGAACTCAACCCTGTCTGTCTTAAGTGTGCATTTTTCTTCCTTGACTTTTAACCCGCTTTCTGAATCTGGTAAGGACTTCTCTGAGTCTTTCTTGAAGCTGAGTGTCATTTTCAGCAGAGATTAACACATCATCAAAGTAAGGCACTACCCCTGGCAGTCCTTGGAGCATTCTTTCCATAAGGCTTTGAAAGATGCCTGGTGCCACGCTTACTCCAAATTGTAACCTTTTACATTTGAAGGCACCTCTATGAGTCACAATGGTTTGGGCCTCTGCAGTGGCATCATCAACTGTTAGTTGTTGATATGCCTGGGCCAAGTCCAATTTGGCAAAGACTGTACCCCTGCCAAGTGAATGTAACAGATGATGCACAACTGGTACTGGGTATGCGCTCTGCTGCAGCGCATGGTTCAGTGTCCCCTTATAGTCTCCACAAATTCTTACTGACCCATCAGCCTTGACTGGTGTGACTATGGGTGTTTCCCATCTGGAGTGATCAGTGGGCTCTAAAACCCCTTGAGCAATTAATTTGTCTAATTGTGCATCAATTTTTTCCTTTAAAGCAAATGGAACCCTCCTGGGCTTTAAACGAATTGGGGGCACCTTGGGATCTAGGTTGAAAGTGATAGGGGTCCCCATATACTTGCCCAGTCCTTCGCTGAAGACCTCTGGAAACTCAGACTTCAAGGCCTCCTCCCATTCAGAGTTGCTCACGTGATTGATGCCAGTCACCTCGATGCCTAGTGGCTTGAACCACTCAAGTCCCAGCAAGCTTGGGCGATCCTTGTCCACGATGGTCAGGGCAAACGTTTGGTGTGGCCTTTAAACTGCACGTTGAATTCTCTTGCTCCAACTACTGGAATCTTGTTCCCTTGGTAGTCTTTAAGAGTCAGTGCTTGCTTCTGGAAATGTTTCTTCTGAATGTTGGGAAGTAGCCTGTGAATAGTGTCCCATGACACCATAGATAAATAAGAGCCTGAGTCCACTTCCATTTGGCAAGGCCTTCCTTCAATGAACACCTTCATGTACTTTTCTGCTTCTCAAGGGTGAAGAATGACCAATGGTGATTGTTTGATGAGTTTCATTCTTCCCATTTGCTTCTGAATTGCACCCCATCTTTTCAATGAAGTTGTTGGGCTTAAAATCCTTTTCAGGAAATTTCTTCCTACTAGGTGGAGTTCTGGATGATTTGCAGACTCTTGCTAGGTGACCCTTTTCTCACAACGTAGGCAGATGGTGTCTAAGAACTTGCATTCAGTGCAGGGGTGGCCCCCCCCCACAGCCTCTGCAATAAAATTCTTGCCTCTTTTTTCCAGGGTCTTTCCTTTTCTTCTCCATTCTGAGTCTAAAATTCCTTCCTCCACCTCACTGCAATCTGAATCAGAGTCTATTTGCTTGCAATGGGTTGTTGTGGATTTTTCCACATCAGAATGGCTTGAGGCCTGGCTTGAGGCCCTGTTAATCTTTTTCATGGCCACTGCTGAGGACTTGGTGGCTTCTGCTGAAACAGCTTCTTCTATGGCCTCCTTAAACGTGATCTTAGGTTTCATTAACAGTTTGCTTTGTAAGACCTTATCTTTGAGGCCTAGAACAAACCGATCACGCATGGCCTCTTCTAAGTTGGTAAAGTCACAAGCACCCCCAATGTCCCTTAAACTTGCCATGAAGTCGTTAACATTTTCACCTTCCCCTTGATCCCGACGGTAAAACTCGTGTCTCTTAATGAGGCATGATACTTGTGGGGCGTAATGGGCTCTTAAAAGCTTTTTCAAATCAGGCCATTCCATTATCTTCATGTCTGCAGCTCCTGCCAACGCCTTCTCCATCTTGAAGACTGCCGGACCGCAGTGCGTGAGAAATACCGCCCTCTTCCATCTGTCGGGAATATCAGCGAGGTCGTTTCCTTCCAGGTACATCTGGAAGCGATCCGCATATGATTCCCAGTCTTCCACCGCCGGATCAAACGGGGCTAGGGGGGTGTTCAGCGCAGCCATCTCGCTCTTCTGTTCGCCTTCCGCGTTGTCTCTTCTTCAGGGCAATCTCACCTTTGTCGCCAGTGTTAAGTTTGCATGAAGAGTCAAACGCGAAGAGCTTCAGTAAAGAGTTTATTCAGTGACTACAGCTCGAATGGACCCGACGTGGCTGGGCTACGGCTGCTTCTTATAGCCAGCAGCCGTAGTTGCCAGCCAATGGGAGTGCAGGGTTTCTTCCCGCACTATTTAAACCAATACCATTTAACATTTTACAAGAACAGTTCAAATAAACCAATAACATTCAAACCTACATACATAACAAGATTTATCTGCCACTTCAATCCAAGCTGAGACCTGTGTATTAAACGAAACCTTGGAGAGGCACATTCTCCTCCAAGGCAAAGACAAAGCCCCATCTTTGTGATAGTTTTAATGAGAAAGCTTCTGCTGTAAGCTAAAGGTTACTCAACAAATTCCACAAAAAATATATTCAGCAGCCATAAGCACATGCAGGAGGGCAGAGGAAAGTGCTGGAACATGTTTGATGGCATCATGATGCAAAAAGCACAGCTCACATGCTGGTGTCAGACATCAAGATTCAAATACAGACAGAAGGGATTTGCATCATGACATTATTTTAACATATATAATGCCAATGTTAATTGCAATAGTTCTTTTTTTATTTATTTATTTTTTAATTTTAAATATGAGAATACAACACATTACATGCAACTTAACCTTATTATACATATGTACATTTTGCTTCATCATTTATAATCATCTTATTTGATATATTAACTAGTAATTAATCTAATAATAACTACTAATGTTTCGACTTTGTCTTCTGCTATATAACCATTGATAAAATTTATTCCATGTTTTATAATATTTAGATTCTCCTGTGTCTTTTATTTCTAAAGTTAACCTATCTGATTCTGCACATGCCATAATTTTTCTTATTATTTCTGTTTCGGGAGGTATGATTTCATTTTTCCAGTATTGTGCATATATTATTCTAGCCTAATAGATACATTATTTCCTTCTTATATTTTTCTGATATTATTCCTAGGAGAAAAAAATCCAGTTTAAATGGAATACACTCTCCCACCATTTGTTCAATGCATGTTTGAATCAGTCTCCAATATTTTTTTGCAGCATTGCAAGTCCACCACATGTGAAAAAATGTGCCTGATACATCTTTGCACTTCCAACAATATTGCAATAGTTCTAGAAGGCTCATAAATGCATCCATACTTGTTAGCTCAGTATCCTATTATTTAAAAAGGACAATGATAAAAGCAATTGAGGTATCTTCAAAATGACTGACAAAATATACAAAGTTTACAAAATATGCCTTATTTAAAAAACCAAAACTTTCTGTGGTGAATGAAATGTAATGAATGTGAAGGTTATTAAATATTCCAATTTGTGACATTACTTGTTTGCCATTTCAGGACTAAAGATGATCAATACCCATCCATGCAACATGTAACTTCCAGGCCAAAATTCAAGTAACTGGTTACCAAGGCAACATACTGTCAAGGTCTTAGAGCAAACACTTATACATGGATAACTTTGAATAATGCAAATACTTTTAAATGATACATTTTTTGTTACACTAAATATTTTATCCTCTGTAATGCCATTTTCTTTTCTTTTTTCTGTTCTTTTTTTTATGGAACACACTCTTATTAAGAATGTAATTTCAAGCTTTACCGGTGAGTGTGATGATTCTTCTATTAAAATAATAAAAATATTTTCAGATGTGTTTCCCACAATGTAATGAAATATCTGCCTAACTCATGGTAATACATTTTTTAAATACAATAACAATTATCAAAGAGCCTATTTTTCTACAGTTTTCTACAGGAATCCACATGACAAGATACATGTGAAGTGACCCATTTGGCTAACCCACTAAAAGGCTTAAGCAGTTTTTTCAAGCTGCAAAACAGTTTACAATTTTTCAATGACATTTCAAAATTAACATAATATGGGAACAAATTGCCGGTTTAAGTTCATTATTAAACAGGAACGCATGACTGAAGTGCCGTCAAAGAATCAGTGACATCAATGCTGCAAAAAGCCAACTTCCATTGAATTTGTCCCCTTTGCAACATAATTATTAAAATCTGAATCAGTAAGCTTCCAAAACAAGATCTGTTATATAAGGGTTGATCAACCCTGCATATCCCTTATTTGATGACACTTAACATGGCTTCCGTTGACTACAGGCAACCCTCAACTTACAACAATTCATTTAGTGGCTGTTTGAAATTACAACAGCACTAAAAAAATGACTTATGACCATTTTCACACTTATGACCATTGCAATATTCCCATGGTCACATGATTTACATTTGAACATTTGACAAATGGTTCATATTTATGACAGTTGCAGTGTCCAGGGGTCATGTGATCCACTTTTGTGATCTGCTGACAAGCGAAGTCAGTGGGGAAGCCAGATTCACTTAACAACCGTGTTGCTAATTTAACCACTGCGGTGATTCACTTAACAAACTTGGCAAGAAAAGTCGTAAAATAGGGTAAAACTCACTTAACCATTTTTTTCACTTAGCAACATAAATGTTGGGCTCAATTGTGGTCGTAAGTCAAGGACTACCTCTATTATTGTGAGTCATATATATAGTAAGCTGCATATATGTGACTTATAATATCAAAGTCCTTGCTTGAAACCATATTTAAAGTTCCACGACGGAATAAGTCTTAATTTTAGCTATAGTTATGTTCCTCAAAGTTCCTGTCATTGGCTAAGTTTTCTGAATAAATCTTTCTCAATTTCACATTGTAATCCTGTGTCTAAATATCCAGGAGTAAATCCCATTGATTATGTGCCATCAAACTATTGCCAACTCTTAGCAACCACATACATAGATACTCTCCATTATGATCTGTCCCTAACCTAGTCCTTCAGCTCTTCCAATGGTACACTCATCATTACTGTAACTGAGTCTATCCACCTTCTGCTAGTCATCCTCTTCTTTTTCTTCTAACTTTCCCAGAACTGGAGTCTTTTCCAGAGAACTAGATATTTGCACAATGTGCATATCGTAGAATAATTTGAACCCGGTCATTGGTACTTCAAATGAGAAATCTGGGTTGAAAGCCCAGTTAAGTTTAGTAGCTATTAGACTATAGCATAACATTACTAATTTTGCTTGCATTCAAACTTAATTCCATTTCTTTCATATTTTGCACCTTCTTGTCAAGATTTCATTTACCAACAAGCATACAGTTTCTGAACAAAACATTTTCCAGTGTGTTTATTATTGCTTTGTAGGTATCTTTTCTTTAAAAATGCAGTTATGTATAATGCATTCACGAAAGCTAATTTTAAGGCAATTTCTGGACTGAAAGTGCCATCACAAAATCTTTTTAAAACTATATTTTGAAGAATATGAATAGAATAGAATATGAATAGAATATGAATAGAATAGAACAGAACAGAACAGAACAGAACAGAATAGAATAGAATAGTTGGAAGGGACCTTGGAGGTCTTCTAGTCCAACCCCCTGCTTAGGCAGGGAACCCCATTCCATTTCAGACAAATGGTTATGCAATCTCTTCATTCCAGACATTCTTCTAACTAAACTAAACCAGCTAGCGATACCTGAACACACTTGTAAGTGCATCATAGGCTTCCTAACAAACAGGAAGCAGCAAGTAAAACTAGGCAGAATCACATCTGATACCTGTACAATTAGCACAGGGCCTCCTCCAAGACTGTGTGCTTTCTCCACTTCTCCCTATATACCAATGACTGCATCTCAAACTATCCATCTTTTAAAATACTGAAGTTTGCAGATGATACAACAGTGATTGGTCTCATTCGAGACAACGTCGAATCCGCTTACAGACAGGAGATTGTACAACTTGCCTTGTGGTATGACCAGAACAATCTGGAACTGAACACACTCAAAACCGTAGAAATGGTGGTAGACTTTAGAAGAAACCCTCCCATACTACCACCTCCTACAATACTAGACAACACAGTATCAGCAGTAGAGACCTTCAAATTTCTAGGTTCTATCATATCACAAGACACCTAACATCAAAAACATCATCAAAAAAGCACAACAAAGAATGTTCTTTCTGCACCAACTCCGAAAGCTCAAACTGCCCAAGGAGCTGCTGATACAGTTCTACAGAGGAATTATTGAGTCTGTCATCTGCACCTCTATAACTGTCTGATTTGGTTCTGCAACCCAACAGGTCAGACAGACTTCAGAGAGTAATTAGGACTGCAGAAAAAACAATTACTACCAATGTGCCTCCAATCGAGGACCTGTATACTGCACGAGTCAAAAAGAGGGCTGTGAAAATATTTACAGACCCCTAACATCCCAGACATAAACTGTTTCAACTCCTACCCTCAAAACAACACTATAGAACACTGCACACCAGAACAACTAGTCACTAGAACTTTTTTTTTCCCAAATGGCATCATTCTGCTAAGCAAATAATTCCTTCATCACTGTCCAACTATTTACAAAGTCTGCATTACTATTACTATTAATCTTCTCATCACTCCTTATTGTCCATTCCCTTCTACTTGTGACTGTATGACTGTAACTATGTCGCTTGTATCCTTACAATTTATATTGACTATTTCCTAGTATGATTTGATTGCTTATTGATTCTTGACTCTTGACAAATGTATCTTTTCTTTTATGTTTACAGAGAGCATTTGCATCAAGACAAATTCCTTGTGTGTCCAATCACACTTGGCCAATGAAGAATTCTATTCTATTCTATTCTTAAAAACTTCCAGTGTTGGAGAATTCACCACTTTTCGAGGCAAGTTATTCCACTGATTAATTGTTCTAATTGTCAGGGAATTTCTTCTTAGTTCTCTCCTTGATTAGTTTCCACCCATTGCTCTTTATCCTGCTCTCAGGTGCTTTGGAGAACAGTTTGACTCTTTCTTCTTTGTGGCAACCCCTGAGATATTGGAACACTGCTATCCTGAGATATTGAAACGCTGCTACTGGAACAGGAATATCCTGTTCTACATTCGAACATACAAGAGCAGTTAGTTTCTCAAAAATACAGTCCAAAAAACTTTTCCAGCATCCCTGATAGGATTGCATTGCTAATCACTGTTTTCTAGTGATTCAAATCATTTTGCATTTTGTCTTCTATCTTCTCTTTTCTGAATTTCCACTGTTCCATACAATGGTATTTCCTAGCAAATGCTCTTGATGGGCTAAGATTACAATTTTACTGTGGCAGATTCTGGCATTTCTAAAGAAAATTGATTTATGATTTCATAATTACTTTGAATAGTAGGGCATTACTACCAGGCATGTGCAAACAGTGTAAAATTTAATTTGAATTATCAGTTCTCATCCAATTCAGCTTGACAGTTCAAATTGATTCAGAAAAGTGATCCAATTTTATTTAGATGTTCAAACTGAATTTTCAAATTGAATCAATTTATTTCAGTTATCCAAATTGATTTGGAAAAAGACTTTTTTGTGCAGATGCAGAAGCATCCAAAATCATTCTATTTCTTTTAGGGGCATCTGATTTCATTCAACCACTCGAATCAACTTTTTAAAATTCCATTTGGAAAGTTGATTTCATCTGAGATTTAATTTAATTGCTTTTAATCTATATTTCTGAATAGAACACCTGTATACCATACAGGTTTCTGCTTGACTTCCACTATCATTATTCTCTTTGTGGAATATATTCCTGTGTGATGAAATTAATTCTTGGCTATATTATACAGAAGAGTAGAAATCTACTGTCTTTTCTATGTCTTGGTGAAAGTATCAATCTAAGCATATGAAGATGCACTAAGAACATAAAAGCAGTACTCAAAGAAACATGACAGAGAAATAGGAACACATTCAAAAGTTATCACTTATTTATGCTCCCACAAAGTGCCCATTCTCCAACAATCTCTTATCAGCTTGCTTGGAATTTCACATTGTTGGACAGACTTCTGGGAATAGTTAGTCCTACTTAATTCAGCAATGAAACCATGTTCTGTTTCTTTCAATGTTTTCCCAGTGGAGTTTTTATAACTTCATCCCCAGGCAGTTTTTATCTCCAAAAAGGTTTTTTTTTGTTTTATTTTGTTTTAACTAAGCTACTAAAAGCAAAATCTTAAAAAGTGTTGGCATTATAAAGAATTGTTGTACTAAAATAGGCTTTTCTATTACTGAAGTAGGAGATGAAAGGCAGTTTCTGCATCACTTCAGTATATTTGTGTAAACATAAAACACAAGCCCACATAGGTCCACACACCCATTCTGGATGGCAGCTATTCTTCAGGTTTAAGGCTTGACTTTTTCTACTCCACTAAGGCATTCCCCATTATTTCTCATGTTTCCACAATTTCCTATACAAGAGGGGAAATGAGTAGATATTGATAATGAGCCTCAAAGCTTGCAGGAATACTGAGTTTTAATTAGACGTTTGTTGCACATCCCAATTAGGTATATTATTTTAGTACTGTCACATTTCACTCAATTTCTCTTTTCTAAGAAAATCCCTTTTGGCTCTTGAATTTATTTTTTCTGCATACAAAGTCAGTCTCCTGAGCTTTTTTTTTTTCTTCGCTAAAAACCACTGTTTGAATTTCTCTCTCCAGAATAATTGCCAACAATAAAGTTTGCAGGTGCATTTTATTTAGCATAAGCATAATATGCTGTATAACTTCCCTATTTGCTTTGTAACTCTTTACCTCCACAGTATAATTTCAAGCATTCCTTCATAATGCTACTATTTTCTTCTTTGAAAGGGAAACAAAAGAAAAGGAGGATAGAGAAAGAAAAGTAAAATGTGTTATTTAATAAAAGATAGTATTCCAATTTTCATTTAATAAAAGATAGTATTCCAATTTTCATTTTTTGTTTTGTAACTTTCCTATTCTATGGTGAAAATAAACTGGCTGCATTAAAAGAGGACTTCTAGATCCTTCCCCTTATTTGCTTGCTTGTTTGTAATATTTTATGCCACGAGTGTCAAACGTGCCACGTCACATTGCCATCATGTGACATTTCACGACATTTTCCCCTTTGCAGAGCTGGGATGGGCGTGGCCTCTGTGTGACACATCCAAGGGCTGCCAGTTTGACACCCCTGTTTGATGCCATTCTAAGAAGCTCAGTAAAAAATGTTCATCAAACAGTAATCAAATAAAGCTTAAATCAACAACCATTTGATTTAACAAAATCTGCAAAAAAAATTAAAACCAACATAAACGAGATCCAGAAGGAGAATTCTTGATCCTTTTGATGCTGTTGGATTCTAGTTCTAATCAATCTTGGGTCATTTAATCAGGATGATAGAAGGGGTAGTACAACAATATCTGGATAGCAAAAGCATCCTAACCTGCACTGGATGATAAAAAGCATAAGTGAGAACAAAATCTTCATCTGGGATAAAAAAAAGACTTTCTACTTTGTGTTGCTTACCTTAAAAGTTGTCTCCTTTTCAACAGTAAGTGCAAAGATTGAAAAAGGAGTCTTGTAACAACTACTGGGTAATATTTTAATACAGTAAAATACCCAGCTCATGATTTATTTATTTGCTGCCTAACTTACTGTGGAGCTATTCTAGGCGGTTTACAATAATAAAAAGGAAGAAAAATAAGAGGAATGTAAACAGAAGTAAAATAATAGAACATTAAAATAAACAGTGACAAAGGAACACAACGAGAATAATACATCAATATAATAACCCAAAAGATGGTTGAGTGCAGAGCAGAGGTGGTGGAGGAGAATAGTAATAACTTGCATAGAAAATAATATAGATTCATTTACTCCAAAAGATGATAGACCATCCTGTTACATTTGGGGATCCACTATCGGAATTCTGTTGGGAAAATGTGCATTAAAAATTACATTTCAAGTGCAACTTGATTCTCTATCCCAAAATTGAGAGTGAGCCTTCTTCAGGTGTGAATAACACATGAGGAATAATGATATCCAGGCACAAAGATATTTTCCTCATTCATTTCCACTTTAATATAGAATCATACATACAGGAAAAAGGACCTGTGGAAGAGATTTTTTAATATTGCAGCTCAATCTTATTCTAACTGCAACAGGACTGACACATCATATCTTATTTAAATGCTTGTTAACATGCAGATCACACGAGCACTAGAGATAGAATATATCAAGATGAAAAGCGAGAACACTATAGATATGTGGCTAAACTTCAAAGCAGGAGAAAAAATGCATTTAAAACAAGAAGTTTTGTTTTCCAAATCTAAATTCCGAAAAACAAGATGCGGTTTGCCCTATATTCAAGGACTAAAATTTTGTTGAAGCAGACATGAAAAAGATGAGCATGACTTTGCCAATAGTAAGAAAGGAAATCTCCTAAGCACTACAAGTAATCTTTGATTTACGATCATTTGAAATTACAATGGTGCTGAATGAAAAGGGGCTTATGATCTGTGCCTGAAGTTATAACTGCTGCAGTGCCCCTGCAGTCATATCAACAAAATTTGGGTGCTTGCACTTACAAGCTCTGCAACTCTTCCCCTATCTGCCTATTTCTTCCCTTCCATCCTCTATGCCCTTTTGTTCACCCTGAATAGTGGCATTCAGCAACTGTGCTAGGGCTGGGCATGAAGTTGACCACAAGGTCTTATCAGTCTCAAGCAGTTCCACCATAACCAGGCCTCAACTTCAGCCCATGTGCCATCATTCTCACTGCTAATGCACCCAGCTTCCCATAGCCAGCCATGCCAGCACCATACCACCCAGCCTCAATTGCCAGCACAGCCTTGCGCTGCACAGGACCTGCTGCATGCCATGTCAACCCTGAAATGGACCTGGCTGGAGCCATCTTGTGCCTTCAGGGTTGCCACAAGTCAGAAGAGGGCACAGGGAGGGGGGGATAGTTAACTTTTTGGCAGTCAAAACAAAAATATTTTCCTGTGGGAACCAAGGTCATTCCAACAGGTGGCCAGGAGAGGAGGAGTGAAGTAACCAAGCAACCAGCCAGCAACGCTATTGGACAATGTGACCAATGACCTGGGGGGAAGAGGGAACTTTAACTTTTTAATTAGGTGAAAATCACAGGAACTTTCAGAGTTGGTTTTCACCAGTTGTGCCAATATGATGTATTGAATAAATTATTCTTTAATGAATCTACCTGCCTCGGAGTTTTGCTTTCAATGAGTGCATTACTTGGAATGCTGACATGCCACTTACCTTCAACAGTTTTCTTTCACTGCTGACAGGTCCATGCAGCCTATCTGAGCACCTCCTTGCCATACCAGGCCTTCTTACTGAGGTCATCTTGCACCATTCTTATATTTTGGAAACTTCATTCTACAAATCACACAATGTGGAGAAAGAAGCTTCCAAAGTATCACAAGAAGGGGCTGCTTCCATTCCCCATGCCAACATCCTGTTAAACATTGGATCCATCTCCAACCAACTTTTCAGCAACTCTCACAGCCAGCCTGCATCCCTGCCAGCTATTTTTCAAGCTGTTGTTAAACACAGGTTTGGCACAAGATTGGCAGTGTCAGAAAAATAAAGGAGACTTAGTTCTTTACCTGTGCAATTGGACACCTGTCATATAAACAGGCAAGTTTCTTGCAGTTTCTCCTGCATTTAGAGGCAATAGATATTGATAATTCTAACTAATATTGAGAGCTGACCATTTGTGGGGGGGGAGAGCGGGTTAGGGCATAAAGGACATAATTCTATAGAGTGAGGAATAGAATTTTCACAAAATGAAGGGGAAGAATGTAACTTTTCCCTTCCAGTTCCGTATATAAGGACATGAGTTTTGCTCTCATAATACTCAACCTATTCTATTTCTTCTTTTAAATTGTGACAATGAGAAAATTCAACAGAGGAAAGAGAGTTTCCAGTAGTAATCAAAAATATCAGCCAATAACTGGATGAGATGCAGCCATCTTAAAATTTCTCCCTATTTAAATGCAGGCAGACTTTTCAGAGTCTAGTATTTTGCACCTGCAGCAGATACTTCACTCTGGCTAAGTGAAATCAGACCTGCAAAACAACTGGAAACAAAATTCAAGTTTCAAATAAAGTTATTCAAAATAAGTTTTCATAACCTATACTTATGTAAGTATTAAATAATACAAAAGGCTGGTTATACATTTGATTGCGATGGCATAAAGGCAGTCCAATATAACTATCCTCCTGCACTTCTCTTGGTTTTAGCAATACAAAGTTGCACCTATTAACTATGACTGATTGCATATAAAATTGAAGAGACAACTGAATATTTTATATATTCAGTAGCTTTAGTGTCACCAGACACATAAGCAGGGAATGTTGTTATACAGTACATAATTTAAGGTGGCAATGCAATTTGAATCTTTTATTTACTACTTAGTTTTAGTATATGTACGTGAAATATTGTGCAGAGGATTATTCAGAGGTTGCAGACTTGAAGTACAGAAAAGCCTCCCTCCCTCTCCTCCATTTTGTTCATTATCTAAAATAAATCTCATGCAAAGCCTTCAAATATTTTTGTAGTGTTCCAGAACAATCACTGCAACAGGAGGATATATTTCCACTTTTTACAGAGTTGATGTTGTGCTATTGTTTCCCAGAACCATGGACTTAGCTGCACCCGCAACTTTCCTTTATTATTTAGAACATTGAAAAGATATCAAGCATTAGAGAGGCAAGAATAAATTAGAGGGTTTCTGCTTCTAATGCAAAGCAAAGCTTGCAGTATGTTCTGTTCTCTTTTTCTTTCCTGATTTTACACTCTTTTCAGGGTATCCCAGCCACTTACTAAAAAGCCCCAAAGAACAGGACCGTTCAGAACACTTTTTTAAAAAAAGCATTTCAAGATCTGGTAAAAGTAATGATGAAATGATGCTCCAGAAACTTTGGTTCTTAAGGTTCATCAGGTGATCCTTGGCATTACCAAGGGTCACCCGATGGGATATTTGCTGCTGCTGCTGCTATTATTTTTGTTATTCTCTGCTCTTACTTTCCCTCTTTCCTTTTATGATCCTTTTAATATGGAGCTGAGTGTTTACTGGCTGGATGCCCTTCCTGACATCTTTATGGAATTGCAACAGATATTTGTTTTCTTTGCGTCATAGGAGAGAAATATCTGCCACTACCTAGGAGTGAACTCTCAATCTTCTGAGTGGGAGGCAAGCGTCTTCAACACTAGGCCACCACACCACTCTTGCTTTAATGTTTGAAAAATTTATTTATTATTTACAGCATTTCTATCCACCCTCCCCATCTCAAAGAACTCTGGACAGCAAACAATAAAACTAAAAGGGTCAGAAGCAATTACAACCCATACTAATGCAATAAACTTCATCTCCAATTAACCTTTTTTCCTCCCTGTTTACAAGAAAATAATCCCATTTATCACATGTCTTTTGCTGATGTTGTATTGACAGGATTTAGCTGTTATTGTTGAAGTACCATTTAATGTCACAACAGTAGGATGGTTTTTCTGAATGGGATATCTCTAAAAAATGGTAATATGAGAAAGAACATTTTGGAATTGGATAATCAGTTCTGGGGATAATCTGGATGATCAATGCAGGGATACACTAATTGTTGAAAAGCACAAATAGAAAAGAGGTATCTTTGTTTTGCCATGCAAACAATCTGGATCAAATGCTCTTTGGGGCCCAATGTATCAAATTTCTTGTATTTTTATATTCTCTGCGGTTTGTATATAAATAAACAAGACATTTAATGTTTGTTTGTTTTAGCATAATTTTAGATTTGTATGTGGGGGGAGGGTGTTTTAACATTTCGTATCATATAACGGAGTGAGTTCCTGTTACTTGTCCCAGCTTCTGGCAACCTAGCAGTTCAAAAGCATGTAAAAATGCAAGTAGAAAACAGGGACCAGCGTTCCATGTGCCTCCAGCGTTTAGTCATACCAGCCATGTGACCACAGAGACATCTTCGGACAGTGCTGGCTCTTTGGCTTTGTAACGGAGATGAGCACTGCCCCCTAGACAGGGGTGGGATTCAAATTTTTTAACAACCGGTTCTGTGGGCGTGGCTTAGGTGGTAGGCATGGCTTGGTGGTCATGTGACTGGGTGGACATGGCTTGGTGGTCATGTTATTGACTGGGTGTGGCCAACTCAATATCACTCACATCGAGGCACGCATCTCCTCGCCTGGCCTCTCATGACTGTGGGGATGCTGCAACAGTCGTAAATGGTCATAAGTCACTTTTTTCAGTGCCATTGTAACTTTGAATGGTCACTCCACACAAGCAAAGTACCAGCAAAGGAGTGGGGGGAAACTCCAGAAAAAAACTTCCTGAGACAGGAAGTCTAGTTCTGCCAAGAATGTAATAAGGGTTAACAGAGAGGCAGTTTCTGTAAGCAACATCAGAATGTTTCCTTCCTGCCTTCCTTACAGGATTAGGCCAGTAATTTCTTCTAACAACCAGTTCTCCGAACTGCTTAGAATGTTAACAACCAGTTCTAGAAAATAAGTGCGAACTGGTAGAATCCCACCCCTGCCCCTAGAGCTGGAAACAACTAGAACGTATGTGTGAGGGGAACCTTTACCTTACCAAATACAATTGCTATACTCTGCTTAGTGGCTTGAAGTGCTCCATCATGTAAACAGAGGTTCACTCTGTCTGCAGAGACCCTGGGAAAATCCCAAAAAAAGTCTACAGGAAAATTCCCCACCCTGTTTTCCTACCAATCTATCATTCTTTATTTGGGATCACAGGATACCGTCTCCAGCTCCGTTCTCAAGGAGGGAGAGAGCGAGAGAGACTTTTGGCTTCATGCAAGGAAAGCAACAAACGCAGCATAAGTCTTTCTCTCTCCCAAACTCTGAAATTCAGAAAATGAGTGTTTGCAGGATGCCTTGCAGGGTCCCAAAGACTCATTTCTGGCAGAGTTTGGGGGAGGAGAGAAAGAAAGACTTTTGCTGCTTTCCTTGCATGCAGCCAAAAGCAAAAGAAGAAAGAAGTGGAAAGAAGCAGCCCAGTGACCAGGCAAGGCATGTGGAGCATGTGAAGCAAGTGGGGCAAGTTCCCTCCCTTCGCCCTTTCCCTCCTCCCCTCACTACCTCATGTTGTTTGCAATGCAAGAGATGCAAGCCTTGTGTTCCTGGGGGCCATGAGGGCAGCACAGCCCTGTGATCCCGCACAGCCTGGATTAATTGCTTTGGGGAGTGCTTTGGGGGTGACCTTTCTCCACAGCCCACCGGTTGGTGACCACTATCTAACATACATATTCCCACAAGAGTTCTGCCACCCACCCTAATTCAAGGCCTAGGGAACAAGTCATTTTTAAAGCCCACTTGAACAAGCCTAGGGCAGGATCCATACAAATTTGGAGGTCAGGTGCTACAAAAGGGACTTCCTGGGTTCCAGCAATTGATGCCATTTGAGGATGGGCAGAAATGATTGCAAACAGACAGCACCTCAGTATGACTCCATGCCATGAAGGATTTTAAAGGCAATCACCAACACCCAGAATCCTACTGGCAACCAGTACCTCTTACAAAACATTGGTGTTATATATGCCCATTACAACAGGCACCACTGTATTCTGCATCACCTGCAGTGTCTGAGGGATCTTGAAAGGTATTCCTATTTAGGATGCATTGAATAATCTGCATTTAACATGACTGAGACATAAATTATTGTCTGAAGGACCTTTCCTACCCAAGAACTGGTGCATCTAGTTCACAATAAGTTCCTGGTCAGAGCTGTCACTTGCTCTTTGAGCATGAGCTGCAAATTAAGGAAAAACCTGCAAATTCTATTCAGTCCAAAATAGAATAATGCAACCCCATGTAGGACTAAAAATGGAAAATCTCCAGGACAAAGTAGTCCAAATAACCACAACCATTTAACATTGCTATGGATGATCCTCTGTTCTTTATACAGACATTAAACAAGACTTTCATAACACCATTTAATCAGCCTAAAATCAGAATATACATTAGGCATCATCAGCATACTGATACCTAATCTGAGCAATAGATTATTTCACTTCGTGTCATGGACATCTAAAACTCTCTGAAACTGTAGCCCAACCATCTCCTTAACCTTTCCTAAAACAGGATAGTTGGAGACTAGATCCTTTTGTTTCTTACACTTACATACACATATGCACACAAAATAAATTATCACATTTTTATGTGTGTTATTGTGAGAGAGGGGCAACAAGAGAGCTTTCAATGAGCTAGCCTTGATTTGTTTATTTGTTTTTACATGTTTTGTCATATGTGGTTAGCTTGAATTTTTCTGCAAGAAAGTAAGGAAACACTGAAGCATAGAGAATGTAAGATTTGATTTATTTATTAAATTTATATTTATTTATTTATTTATTTTTATTTAATGAGATTTCTATGCCGCCCTATCTCCCGAAGGACTCAGGGCAGCTTACAATAATAAAAGAATATAATACAAAAATTAAAAAACTATTAAATACAAAATCTCACTAAGCCAGTAAAAATTCATAAAACTATTGCTGAAATCCCATCCCCTCCATCAGTCTGGGTCGGCGAGTTGGAAAAGCCATGTTTTTAGGCCACAGAGGAAGGATAGGAGGTCAGGGGCCACCCAAAGCTCCAGGGCAGTTGATTCCATAGGGTGGGTGCTCCCACAGAGAAGGCCCTACCCCTAGGGGTTGCTAGCTGACATTGTCTGGCTGACGGCACCCCAAGGAGGCCCTGCCTATGGGAGCGCATGGGATGTTGGGGAGGTGTTACTGGCAGCAGGGTTCCCCGCAAATATATGCTGTCTATCTTGCAATTTTAGGGGACTCGGGGTGGCTAGATATACATATTCTAGGAAATAAGGATAAATAATAATTTATTAGGTTGCCAAGATTGAAAGCAATGTACAGAGTTTAAAATATTATACAAATACATTACTGTAACACTAACACATGAGGAAAGCATGCAAACAAAACTCTAATTGCTTATCATCAACCAGGCAGAATCACAGAATGGTCTGACCTGTTTAAACAGGCAAGTTTCATTTTTTTCCTAAATGACCGATGGCAATGTTTGGTTTATGGGTTTTGTGCATTCCAACCCAGCCTAATCTTAAAGGATAACCACAACCAACTGAAGAAAGTCTGTCCTACAAACCACCTCACTCCAAGCCATGAAAGGTTTTATGAATGACAATCAGCACCTGAACTGCATTTGGAAGCCACCTGTAAATCAGTATTGTTTGCAAGTTAGATATTAAAATAGACATACTGAAATAAGTTACACACATATCTATTTGTGTGGCCATATTCTGGACAAAGTATAGTTTCTGAGTGGTCTTCAAGGGCAGCCCCATGTAAAAAGCATTTCAATAGTCCAGATGACAGATGATTATGGCAACAGTCAGAAACAACATATAACTTATCTCCGGGTTACATTTGGCCAAGCACTTTCTCTCAGGCCAGTCTATCTCAAAGGTTCATTTTGTTGCAAAGTGAGTAGTAAATGGAGAAATAAGTGATTTGATTCCAAGCTGACAAAATATTACATATCTCATTTAAGTGAGTTATGATCAAAGAAGTAGATACAGAGCATTAAATATGTCCTTGTCTGGAATTTAGAAACAGATAAATAATCAACATCATTAAGTAGATGTCCTCTTCTTCTGTAACTCCCAACCTGATTTGCACTACCTTCATATTTATTATCTACAAATTTAACATGCATTTAGCTTGTTTTCCCAATCCTAAATAAATATGTTAATTTATAAAATCAATCCCTAATGTTGTCTCTGAATACACTACAATTTATAATTAACTTATTTATTTTCAAATTCATAAATCAAATACTACTACTAGTCTCTGTGAGTTTAGTTCAGCAGGTTTTCAGCACAGCCAAGAAGTGTTTACAGTCCTTCATTAGTTTTAATTCCATGTAGTAATCTTCATATCTAAGCCCATTTGAATTACTTTTCCCATGAAGACTGCACTGAGTGTATTATGAAAATAATTAAATGAACACCAGACATCTGTATCAAAAGAAATACTACCATAGTGTTAATCTTTTAAAAATGAAACTGCTTCATCAGTTATGCAGATCATTCACGTTTTGTACCAGTAAACAGATGAATCATAGTAAAAGTATTAATTCTAATAAAATGGTAGATAAATGCAGACATTTACAAAGGTTACAAGATTTTTTGAACTTTTAATGTTAACCTAATTCAAGACCATTGGGATTACAACAAATTTGCTAGAGCTTCATCTTTTGATCAAAATCTAAAAACATAAACATGATGTATAAACATGCAATTATTAGGAAATCTTATACAATAGATATGCATAGAACTGTATTTTTAATAACCAGAAATTGACTTCAGTTGCTGTTGTCTATTGTACTTTACAAATGAATGTGAATAAAAAATCCCTAAACACCTACATCTTTCTGAACATCTATAGAAACAAGTACAACAGTAAGAGAAATAATGCACAGGTAAATTACTAAACGAAATAACTTGCAAGCCAACTTCAGTACCTGAACATTTGTTGAACAAAGTACAATAAGGTAAACTTCATAGACTTCCAGCTCAATGAATTTCATAAAATTCCCTGATACAATTGACCTTTCTCGTTTCTTTTTATAGTATATTTCCAGTGAAGAAGGCTTGGTTACATACATAAAATGTCATGCCTTTAGACAATTTATTGTGAACATTTGCAATATAGACATCTCCTTTTTGCCAGCCAACTAACAAACATGTGCAGGAAACACGCAACAATAATAATGGGAGACTTCAAGTACCCTGATATCAATTGGAAAACTAATTCTGCACCAAGTGAGAAATCAAATAAGTTCCTAATCAACCTAGCTGACAACTTCGTTGTCCAAAAGGTAGAGGGTGAAACTAGAGGGACAGCCATACCGGACTTAATTCTTACAAACAGAGAAGAAGTGATAGAGGGAGTTGAAACTGCAGGAACCTTGGGTGAGAGTGACCATGTCATACTAGAATTCAACATAACACAAACACAAGCAACAGAACATAATGACACCAGACTCTTGGATTTTAAAAGAGCTGATTTTGATAAACTCAGAGAGAACTTGGGAAAGATTCCATGGATGAAAATCCTAAAGGGGAAAACAACTCAAGAATCTTGGGAAACTCTAAAAAGTATGATCATAGAAGCCCACACCTGCACAATACCACTGAGAAAGAAAAACAAGAAATCCAAGAAGAAACCAGCATGGCTGCACAAAGATCTCTGGCAAATTGAAAGAAAAAAAGGACAAGTACAAAAAATGAAAGAAGGACAACAACTAAGGCAGAATATCAGCAGATAGCCAGAATCTGCAAAGGTGAAGTCAGGATAGCAAAGGCTCAGAACGAACAAAGACTTGCAACAAAAGTCAAAGATAATTTTAAAAAGTTTCTTCCAACATATAAATAACAAGAAAAAAATCAGGGAAACAGTCGGTCCACTAAAGAGAGAAGATGGCAAGGAAGTAACAGGCAACAGAGAGAAAGCAGAACTGCTTAACTCATTCTTTGCATCCGTCTTCACGCAAAAAGAAACCATAGCTCAACCCACCAAAAACCTAAAAGACAGACCAGAAATAAAAGTTAAAATAAGTAAAAAAAACAGTAAGAGAAAACCTGTCTGATCGTGATGAAAACAAATCACCGGGGCCTGATGGATTACATCCCAGAGTTTTAAAAGAGCTGGCAGAGGTCATCTCATTGTACCATATCTTTCAAAAATCCTGGAGCACTGGGGAACTACCAGAGGACTGGAAAAGAGCTGATGTGGTTCCTGTTATGTATGCAGGTTTGAATGTCATTGGTTAAGTTTGATCTGTTCTTGTAAAATGTCAGAAATGATTGGTTTAAAAAGTGCGGGAAAACCCTGCACTCTGATTGGCTGGCAACTGCGGCTGCTGGCTATGAGTAGCAGCCGCAGACAAATGGGGTCTGTTATGAGCTGTAGTCACTAATAAACTCTTCACTGAAGCACCCCACGTCAGACTCTTCATGCAAATCTAACACTGGCGATGAAGGTGGGATCCTTCCCGAAGAGAAAACAATGCGGAGAAGAAGCCGAGAAAGATGGCTGTGCTGAACACTCCCCCAGCCCCATTCGATCCAATGGCAGAAGACTGGGACTCGTATGCAGATCGTTTCCAAATGTATTTGGAGGGAAACGATCTTGCCGACATTTCCGACAAGCGGAAGAGGGCGGTCTTTCTCACTCACTGCAGTCCGGCCATTTTCAAGATGGTGAAGGCATTGGCGGGAGCTGCAGACGTGAAGGTAATGGACTGGCCCGATTTAGAAAAGTTATTAAGAGCCCATTACGCGCCACAGGTATCGTGCCTCATTAAGAGACACGAATTCTACCATTGGGATCAAGGGGAAAGCGAAAACGTTAATGACTTCGTGGCAAGTTTAAGGGACATTGGGGGTGCATGTGAATTTATCAACTTAGAAGAGGCCATGCGCGATCGATTTGTTCTAGGCCTAAAAGACAAGGTTTTGCAGAGCAAATTATTAATGAAACCTAAGATCATGCTTAAGGAGGCCACAGAAGAAGCTTCTTCAGCGGAAGCTACCAAGTCCTCAGCAGCAGCCATGAAGAAAATTAACAAGGCCGCAAGCCATCCTGATGTGGAAAAATCCACAACAACCCATTGCGCAATTAGATTCTGATTCAGACTGTAGCGAGGTGGAGGAAGGAATTTATAGACTCAGAATGGAGAAGAAAAGGAAAGACCTTGGAAGAAAGAGGCAAGACTTTTATTGCAGAGGTTGGGGGCACCCCGCTGAATGCAAGTTTTTGATACCATCTGTCTCCATTGTGAAAAAAGAGGTCACCTAGCAAGAGTCTGCAAATCTTCCAGAACTCCACCAAGCAGAAAGAAGTTTCCTGACAAAGATTTCAAGCATAACAACTTCAGTGAGAAAATGGGGCGCAATACAGAAGCAAATGGGAAGAATGAAACTCATCAAACAGTCACCATTGGTCATTCTTCACCCTTAAGAAGCAGAAAAGTACATGTGAAGGCACTAATTGAAGGAAGGCCTTGCCAAATTGAAGTGGACTCAGGCTCTTATTTATCTATGGTGTCATGGGACACTATTCACAGGCTACTTCCCAACATTCAGAAGAAGCATTTCCAGAAGCAAGCACTGACTCTTAAAGACTACCAAGGGAACAAGATTCCAGTAGTTGGAACAAGATAATTCATCGTGAAGTACAAAGGCCACACCAAACATTTGCCCCTGACCATCGTGGACAAGGACCGCCCAAGCTTGCTAGGACTTGAGTGGTTCAATCCACTAGGCATCGAGGTGACTGGCATCAATCACGTGAGCAACACTGAATGGGAGGAGGCCCTGAAGTCTGAGTTTCCAGAGGTCTTCAGCAATGGATTGGGCAAGTATATGGGGACCCCTATCACGTTCAACCTAGATCCCAAGGTGCCCCCAATTCGCTTAAAGTCCAGAAGGGTCCCATTGGTGGCTCAGGCTGTTAATTGCCTGCACTTAAGTTCCAGCTGCCTACAACTGCTGTACGCTCGAATCCCACCAGGCTCAAGGTTGACTCAGCCTTCCATCCTCTCGGGGTAGGTAAATTGAGGACCCAAGATTGTTGGGGGCAATTAGCTGACCTTGTAAAAATGCCGCTTAGTAATAAGCAGGCATATACAATGGAATGAAGGCTATTGCTGAGCACTGGGTTGCATCCCATTGTAGCCCCTCGGAGAAGGGCGCATATAAATGTAATTAATTAATTTGCCTTAAAGGAAAAAATTGATGCACAATTAGATAAACTAATAGCTCAAGGAGTTTTAGAGCCCACTGACCACTCCAGATGGGGGACACCCATAGTCACACCAGTCAAGACTGATGGGTCAGTGAGAATCTGTGGGGACTATAAGGGGACATTGAACCATGCACTTCAACAGCATATCCAGTTCCAGTGGTGCATCATTTATTACATTCACTTGGCAGGGGTACAGTCTTTGCCAAATTGGATCTGGCCCAGGCATATCAACAACTTTGATGATGCCACTGCAGAGGCCCAAACTATTGTGACTCATAGAGGTGCCTTCAAATGTAAAGGTTACAGTTTGGAGTAAGCTGGCACCAGGCATCTTCCAAAACCTTATGGAAAGGATGCTCCAAGGACTGCCAGGGGTAGTGCCTTACTTTGATGATGTGTTAATCTCTGCTGAAAATGACACTCAATTACAAGAGAGACTCAGAGAAGTCCTTACCAGATTCAAGAAAGCGGGGTTAAAAGTCAAGGAAGAAAAATGCACTCTTAGAACTGACAAGGTTGAGTTCTTGGGCTATGATTGACAAGCATGGCATCCACCCTACAGATGCCAAGGTTCAAGCAATCAAAGAAGCCCCTAGACCAAAATGCAAAACAGATTTGCAAGCCTTCCTTGGACTTATTAACTTTTACCACATGTTCCTACCTCAGAAGGCAACCATTGCAGAACCATTACACAGATTGCTTGACAAAAAGTCTGTTTGGGTCTGGGGCAGGAAAGAACAATCAGCATTTAAAAGACTAATCACGTCTGATGCTGTACTCATACAGTTCTCTGAGAATTTACCTGTTGTACTGACTTGTGATGCATCCCCTTTGGAGTGGGGGGTGTTGAGCCACAGGCTTCCCAGCGGAGAGAAGCCCCTATTGCATTTTACTCTACCTTGACCAAAGCAGAGAGGAATTACAGCCAATTGGACAAGGAAGCATTGGCAATTGTTGCAGCTATCAAGAAATTTCATTAGTATTTATATGGGAGAACATTTACCATTGTCACAGATCACAAACCTCTGTTAGGCATTGTGGCAGGAGACAAACCTACACCCATTATCCTGTCACCAAGAATGCTGAGGTGGACTGAATTTCTTGCTGCTTATTCATACAACCTATCCACAAGCCTGGCAAGGACATTGGACATGCTGATGCCTTGAGTCATTGCCCACTTCCTTGTCACAAGGAGGACTTTGAATCTGAGGCACACACCTTTTTCCTAGAAACTGTTGCCAAGCTTCCAGTACACGCTGCTGAAATTGCCAGAGAGACTGCCAAAGACACTTTATTGGCTCCTATTATAGGCTGGATTAAGAAAGGTTGGCCTCTTCAAGATCTACCTCACCTTGCCCAACCTTTTAAATCCAGGCAAACTGAATTATCTGTATTAAGAGGATGTATTTTGTGGGGTAACAGGGTGGTTATTCCTGCAAAACTGCAAAGGGAGGTTTTGGATATGTTACATGAGGGTCATCCTGGTATTGTAAGGATGAAGGGATTGGCCAGGAGTTATGTATGGTGGCCAGGGATTGACAAAATTGTTGAAAACTGGGTTGCATCTTGTCCCAACTGTCAGGTAGTCAGGCCTACACCACCTCAAACAGGAATGGGAATGTCCTAGGGGCCCATGGTCTAGGATTCACATTGATTTTGCTGGCCCTACCAGAGGGCACACCTTCCTTATTATAGTAGATGCATATTCCAAATGGCTAGAGGTAATCCCTATGGCATCCACCACAACTGATGCTGTCATCAAGCAGCTTAAAAGCTTTTGTAACCCATGGGTTACCTGATGTTCTTGTCTCTGACAATGGCCTTCAATTTACATCCAACCCTTTTGAATCCTATCTAGCACAACTGGGTATCAGACATGCCCTGACAGCCCCTGGGCATCCTTCGGCTAATGGCCGGGCTAAACGAATGGTACGTTTTACCAAGGAAAAGCTTCAGCAATTGGGTCCTGGGGACATCACTGAGAAAGTTGAAAAACTTCTTAGTGTTCAGCACATCACTCCTAACCCATCAACTAACTTATCCCCAGCAGAGTTGTTGATGGGAAGGAAACTTACCGCCCTTGACCGCCTTCATCCCACTTAAGCACCCAACGCACCACTAGATTCCACTAGCAAAGTTCGCACGTTCAGTGTGGGTGATTCTGTTTATGGTAAGAACCGTATGGGTGAGCCTTCATGGATTCCTGCTGAAATAATTCAAATCATAGGCCCTCATTCTTACAGGGTACAAACAGAGGATGGTGTCCTCTGGAGCAGGCACATTGATCAGCTTAGATCCAGGTTACCTCAGGAATATCGCAATTGTTCCTCTCTAGTTCCCATACCTAATGCTTTTTCTAGGGGAGGGGAGGAACATGAGGATAATCAGCAAACAAAAATCAACCCCATGTGTAACGAGCCATTACAACAGGAACCATCCCAAAACCTGTCACAATGCCAAAATCCATCCTTACAAGTGGAAGATTGCACATCACTACCTGACTTGGGTGCTGACATTGGGCTGAGATGGGTTGGGAGGAGAGACCAGATTCTAACAATCAAACAGGGTCTTCTTTCACAGGAAGTCCAACTAGGGAAATGTCAACAGACACATTTCCCTCTCACTGGTGAGAACGTTAAAACTTCTGAACCACGAGACACGTATAGAGCCACCTATTTAAAAGAATACATTAGATAGGTTGGGGTTTGAGTATGGACTGAACCTAGTGGGGAGGGGTGTTATGTATGCAGGTTTGAATGTCATTGGTTAAGTTTGAACTGTTCTTGTAAAATGTCAGAAATGATTGGTCTAAAAAGTGCGGGAAAACCCTGCACTCTGATTGGCTGGCAACTGCGGCTGCTGGCTATAAGTAGCAGCCGCAGACAAATGGGGTCTGTTATGAGCTGTAGTCACTAATAAACCCTTCACTGAAGCACTCCGCGTCTGACTTTTCATGCAAATCTAACAGTTCCCATATTCAAAATAGGGAATAAACCAGACCCAGGAAACTATAGACCAATCAGCCTAACATCAATACCTGGGAAGATACTGGAAAAGATAATAAAAAAACAGGTCTGCCAACATCTAGAAACAAGTAAAGTAATAACTAGCAGTCAGCATGGGTTTATTAAGAACAGATCATGCCAAACCAATCTTATTTCATTCTTCAACACAGTGACTAAATTAGTAGACCAGCAAAATACTGTGGACATAATATATTTAGATTTCAGCAAGGCATTCGACAAAGTAGACCACAACCTACTTCTTAGTAAGCTAAAAAAGTGGAACAGATAGCACCATCACTAGATGGACTTGCAACTGGCTGGCAAACTGTACTCAATGAGTAAGTCCTTAATGGCCCAAGTCTACATGGAGGGAAGTAAGCAGTGGGGTGCCACAAGGTTCTGTCTTAGGTCCAGTACTCTTCAATATCTTCATTAACGACTTAGATGAGGGAATAGAAGGGGAACTTACCAAATTTGCAGATGATACTAAGCTGGCAGGAATAGCTAACACCCAAGAAGATAGGCTCAAGATCCAGATGGATCTTGACAGGCTAGAACACTTGGCCGTATCTAACAAAATGAAATTCAATATAGAGAAAAGTAAAGTCCTACACTTAGGCAAGAAAAACCAAAAGTACACATATAGACTGGGTGAAACCAGGCTCAATAGCAGTAACTGTGAGAGGGATCTTGGAGTCTTTGTCGACAACCAGCTAAATATGAGCCAGCAGTGTGCAGCAGCAGCCAAAAAAGCTAATGCAATCCTAAGTTGTATTAACAGAGGGATACAATAAAGATCAAGGGAAGTACTAATACCATTCTATTGTTGAAAGAAATATCCTTCTGGGTTCAGTTCCAAGTGGGGAAAAAGACACTGGAAACATGGAGGCTGCTTGGAAAGTTTAATGGTGAACAGGACCACATGGTTTGGAGCTCCAGAGAAAGATGATCACATGCTTGAAGGAGATCAAGAAAAAAAAAAGGCTGAGGTGCTGAGAGTATCTGGGTTTTATAACCTTTGTTGGGATTTGAATTGAAGCTTGTTTCTAATTGGTTGTCAGACTCCCATGAGGGGCAACTCTGTAGGCTGTCCTGAGTTCCAAGCTTGGTTGACCCTTGCTGGATGATCTATGCCCTTAAAAGGGCTTTTGGCAATTGCTATAGCTTTACCTGGAGACCTTTCTTATGTAAAGTATTCTGGCTCAGGTTAATGGCCCACCCATTAACAAAGGTGGGGTGAGATTCTGCTTCTGGGGTTCTACTTTTTTAGAAGAAATATTCTGCCTTTTAAATATCTACCAGAATACTTCATTTTTCTAGGAGAGTTGGGTGCCAACTTCCTACAATCCCTCATTTTTTTTTCAAAACACGGAGAGTTTTGACAAAAGATTAAAAGGTGATCAGATCAGGGAGACTTGATGGGTGCTTTTAATTTTTCTGATGCAAAGGAAAGGCATTGGAAAAAAAAGCAACAGAAAAGGATTCCTTCAGTGGCTCCCAAAAGCTTTCAAAGTCTGGGAAAACTCCTGGTTTTTTTTTTTTTTCAAAACAGTATCCAATTTTTTCATGCCAATTAATTTTCAGGTGTTTTGATGTACTTTTGTGAGCTTACAGTCAGGTTATAAGCACAAGCCTCTACATTCTTCACAGCCTTTAAATTACAGGCTGCCCATTTCTAAGGTTATGGTTACTACCTGCCTAGCTCTTAGTTTCCAGGGTTTGTGAGGCCAAATTGAGATTAGCCAGTGTGCAATCCAGGCTATTTAGTATTTTTAAAGTTACACACAATGAGCCCTGGGACTTGTACTCATGAGGCCCCCAGTGCAACATATCTTGCTTTACTGGACAACTGGGCAGCATCATTTGTGAGTCACAGTCAGGACTTGGGGTTTGGAGATCTCTTTTCTGCTATCTCTTCAGAAATTGCCCCCTCCCCCATGGAATTAGAAAGGAGTTTTGCTTGGGCCTTAGTGCCTCAGAGCAGCAAAATAAAAACAAAACAAAACAAAAACATTTTCTTTTTAAAAGAAGCAAGGGACAGCTTTGTGTGGAAGCAGGTGAAAAAGATAACCTATCTAATTCTAAATGGGTGTCTCTGTGTATGTGCCTGTGTATGCAGCTAGGTTTACAATACAGATAATACAAACATGCTGGACAATTTCCCTCCCACCAGACAGAAGTATAAGGTGTTCAGAACTTGCTGGGCCAGCTACTCTCAAATACAATCATGGGTACATCAAATTGGTTACAATATAAATGATACAAGAAAGAAAACATTACAATGGGTTTCACATTACAATGAATTTTCAGTTACAATGAATTTCCACCCTCCCCCATAGTCTTTCTAACTGTCTTCTGGGGATTGAAAAGAGTCTTTAGTCTTTTACTGGTCCATCTCAGGATCCTTTCCTTCATGTCTCTGGATGGCATAGGCTTGGCCTGGTGGTATGGGTGGTCAGTCAGGCTTGGGAAGGTCTGCCCCACTCTGGTTTGTTGTAATGACCTCAGTGGAGGCTGGATCCAAACCCAGTTACTGGTTCCAATGGATAGAATGTCTCTAGGGAGTAGCATCTGCTTCCACATGTGGCAGGGCTGAAAGACAAAGAACAAGGGGTCCCTTCCCTTTGCTGGTAATTCTACCAGGAAAGGCATTGTAAAAGGATTAGAGAGGGGTTTGGAGATGGCTTGCAGGTATGGTTTCAGGAGAAAGAAAAATAACACATCAGTATTGCAGTTACTAAACAGATAAATCAGTTTCAACAAAGTGGAGACACAGCAGATGAGAAAGGAAAAACTGGATTCAAATGCTTCAGGAAAAGGATGAACAGGTAAAATCATTTAAACACATAGTAAATGCAAGGATGAAACTTTTCTTGTAATGAACTTAGAACATTCGTTAATAACCTAGGGTTTTTCTTAAAAGCACAGAGAGGAGAGAAAATTTAACTCTGTTCCTCATCCAGTCTAATTGGCCAGATCAGACTGGGAGAAGACAATCTCTCAGGTGTTTTTAATTCTTAACAATTTAAAATTAATATCCGAAGGGATCAGAGACACTTAACAGTTGCAACAGTTACCTCTAGGACACACAAAGTCTTAGACACACACGCGGCACACATACCCACACACAAAGACACAGAGGAAAACAAAACTCTGAGGTTTACACACACACACTGATCATTCCCACAATAAATCTCTCAGTTAAATTGGGAAGGCATAAATCTTAAGGAACAAACCACGTGGTAGCATAGAAGATAGAGAAAGAGACACAGAAAGAAAGAATTAAAAAAATCCCATGTGATCCTGTTTTTATATTTTGCCCTTTTAAGTACCTTTATTTAGCACATTGGTCTTCCTGTATCCCTCAGCAAAGCCCATTCCCTATCTATACATTTTGGTTTTTCTTGCTCATGCCAGCTAGGGTCGGCATCTGCCGCTCATCCCAAGCCTCCAATAGCTCTCCCAGGGGGTTCCATTCCATTCAGGACCCTCGAACTACCGCTTCCCATGTTTCCCGTCCGATGTGGGGTTTCACACTTTGGCTTAGTCGGGTCAGCGACCAGTTTCAGACACAAGAACTTCAAGAGCAAGAAAAAGAAAAAGGTGTCTGAGGGAGACTTTGGTCGTTGCACCTTATGCAACGAAATGAGACACTTAAAAAACTCTCTATTCTACAGAATATTTCACAAAGTATGCCTCCCCTTTTAAAAACCACGAGAGACTCTCTCTCTCTCTCGCCAAGGTTTTCGGACTGGGGTATGCTGCCTGTGCAGACTTCTTTCCTCTCCCAAAAAAACAGCCCGTGAGACTCTCTGCCCCCGCAGATAAGTACTGGTACTCCGTGCCTCTTTCCTTCAGGCCCACGCTTAGCGGATTTGGAAGAGCTCAAATCCGGGAAAACTTGCTTTTCTGTAAGCAAGTACTGGTACTCTGATTTAGCATCCAAATTACACAACTACTTAAACCCCTGGGGTTTGCTTTTGGGATACACTGGACAAAAACCAAATTTTTCTTCCCTCCCTTCAATCATAACCAGCTCGGCTTTTCCTCTTATATACAGAAGGTCTCACACTCTGATGACCTCTCCTTGCTTTTCCTGTCCTGATGGTCATGGCTCTGTAGAGCTAGCAACAGACAAGAGGGCGCTAGAGGCCAAACAAAGGAATGAGATCCAGCTGCTGTCCAAGGGTGTAGCCGCACACACACACACACTCTTCCTCCTTCTCTAACAAAAGGTCCTGTGCTCTGAAACTGTTAAACATAACTTTTCTTTTCAGACAGGAACTTTTTTTAAATTGAGAATAATAAAACCCTCAAAACGACTCTATAGAGCACTCCACACTAGAACAAGTAGACACAAGGACAGTTTTTCCCGAACGCCATCAATCTGCTAAACAAATAATTTCCTCAACACCGTCCAACCATTTACAAAGTCTGCACTACTATTACTATTAATCTTCTCATCACTCCCCATCACCCATCCCTCCCACTTGTGACTGTATGTTGTAACTTTGTCGCTTGTATCCTTACGATTTACATTCACTGCTTCCTAGTATTTTGATTGCTTATTGTACCCTATGACTATCATTAAGTGTTGTACCATATGATTCTTGATTCTTAATGAATGTATCTTTCCTTTTATGTAGACTGAGAGCATATGCACCAAAGACAACTTCCTTGTGAGTCAAATCACGCTTGGCCAATAAAGAGTTATATCTAAGGGGAGATTGTGCTAAGACAAATATATCATTTTACATATAATAACTGCGCCAGAATTGTGTATGCACAGTACTGGAAACAGGATAATATACCATCTGAGGGGACAGTGATAAGAAAGATTTTGAACTGCGTGGAGATGGACAGGCTGACATTAGAGTTAAAAGATAGAGGTGAAACCAGTATTGTTGGGAAATATTTAATAAAAGTATTTTTTAAAAAAAATGGCCAAGGATTAGAATGCAAATAAGCCAGAAGATGAGAAAGGAACTTTATACTACCAAAATGAGAAAATGATAATTCAAGATTGTTATGAAAAGCTATGAGCAAGAAAAGTTTCAGAAGAGAAAATTAAACAATATTTGGAAAAAGCGGAATTACCTAAAGTACCAGAAAAGGTAAAACTATGTTAAATGAATGAATATCAATGATGGAATTATCAGAAGTGATCAAGAGACAAAAGAATAATAAAACACCAGGACCAGTTGGGCTGCAGGCAGAATTTTACAAATGGTTACAAGATACTTTAGGCCCATCAATGTTAGAAGTCCATAATGAAGTATTGATTGATGCAAAGGTACCAAATTCGTGGATGAAAGCAAATATTACTTTGATTCCAAAAGATTCAGATTTAATGCAGATAAAAACTATAGGCTCATATCTTGACTGAACACTGACTATAAAACATATGCTTCAATAATGGCAGAGAGTAAAAATTTCTAAATGAATATATATATTCAGATCAAAATGGCTTTTTTTTGCCTAAGAAGTAGATTAAAACACCATGACAATAATTTTAACTTTAAAGGCAATTTGCCATAAACAAATGGCAAAGGTGATAGAAAATGGAAGTAGGACAGAGAATTTTAATATAAAAGGCACAAGAAAAGGATGTCCACTATCTCCTGTACTATTCATATTGATATTAGAATTGCTAAATATAGATATTAGACAAGAGATAGAAATTAAAGCTATGGAAATAAAAAGGGAACAATATAAATTATAGGCATTTGTAGAAGATTTGCTCTTTATCTTGGAAAACCCACAATAAAATGGACTCAAACTAATTAGGAAAATAGGAGAGTATGGTGAAGTTGCAGGACTGAAAGGTTAAAAAAATCAAAATAATTGTTTACAGATATATAGAAAAAGAGCTAACAAGGAAAATAGGTATACAGATAGTCAAGAAAGTTATAAATTGGCCAACAAATGAAACAAATTTGGTTAAGTGGAAAAATCTACAACTATCATTGATGGAAAGAGTAGCTACCATAAAATTGAATATCCTGCCAAGATTACTATATTTATTCCAAGCAATACCAATAAAACTAGAAAAAAAATTTTTTTTTTGGGACTCATCAATGGCTAGCAGACAAACAGGGAAAAAAAGGAAATATATGAAAGGATTTGTGATATAAGTAATACATAAGTTGGTTAAACAAACAGCATGAATATTATTGTTATAAACAGTAATATAATTGATACTAGCTCTCTTGGTAGAACACACAGAGGAAGAAAGATCTCTTTCTCACACACACACAAAGGCATACACACATTTCCCACATTTTTCTGTGCTTTAAATTTAGAATTTGGAGGTACTCACCTTCTTTCCAAGCAGCTTTTGAGCTCAACACTCAAAACCCCTTTAAAACCTTTGTTCCAACTGGCCCAGGTCCAGGAAAACCCACCCACAGACTCAATGGGTCTGTTTGCCGGCAAGGGAATCTTACCTGGGCCTAGTCCATTGGTTAGGTTAGCTTGGAGTCCCATCTGCTTGGGTGCCAATTGTTGAAAGAAATATCCTTCTGGGTTCAGTTCCAAGTGGGGAAAAAGACACTGGAAACATGGAGGCTGCTTGGAAAGTTTAATGGTGAACAGGACCACATGGTTTGGAGCTCCAGAGAAAGATGATCACATGCTTGAAGGAGATCAAGAAAAAAAAGGCTGAGGTGCTGAGAGTATCTGGGTTTTATAACCTTTGTTGGGATTTGAATTGAAGCTTGTTTCTAATTGGTTGTCAGACTCCCATGAGGGGCAACTCTGTAGGCTGTCCTGAGTTCCAAGCTTGGTTGACCCCCGCTGGATGATCTATGCCCTTAAAAGGGCTTTTGGCAATTGCTATAGCTTTACCTGGAGACCTTTCTTATGTAAAGTATCCTGGCTCAGGCCCCAATGGCCCACCCATTAACAAAGGTGGGGGTGAGATTCTGCTTCTGGGGTTCTACTCTTTTTAGAAGAAATATTCTGCCTTTTAAATATCTACCAGAATACTTCATTTTTCTAGGAGAGTTGGGTGCCAACTTCCTACACTATAAAGCCTTAGTAAGACCACACCTAGAGTACTGCATCCAGTTTTGTTCACCACATTATAAAAAAGATGTTGAGACTCTAGAAAAAGTACAGAGAAGAGCAACCAGGATGATTAGGGAACTGGAGGCTAAAACATACAATGAACGGTTGCAGGAACTGGGCTTGGCTAGTCTAGTAAAGAGAAGGACCAGGGGAGACATGATAGCGGTCTTCCAATATTTGAGGGGCTGCCACAAGGAGGAAGGGGTCAAACTATTTTCTAAAGCGCCTGTAGGCCAGACAAGGAATAATGGATGGAAACTGAACAAGGAGAGATTTAACCTGGAAATAAGGAGAAACTTTCTGACAGTGAGAACAATCAACCAATGGAACACCTTGCCCTTGGAAGTTGTGGGAGCACCATCACTTGAGACTTTCAAGAAGAGATTGGACTGCCATTTGTCAGAAATGGCGTAGGGTCTCCTGCTTGGGCGGGGGGGTTGGACTAGATGACCTACAAGGTCCCTTCCAACTCTGATTATCAGTTATCTGTTATCTCCTTGCAGCAGCTTTATGAAATAATGTTGAACAAAAACATACATATTATAAGCCACATATAAATGTGATCTACATAGTCTGAAATTTAACTTAAAAGTATATTAAATTAAGTAGACAGAACCATACTATATGTTCAGAACTATATCTACTTCCAGTTAAACAGTAATCACTACAAGCTATTTTCCTAAAGCTGAAAATAACAGCCTTAAGAACTACTTAGTAAACTTACTTCAAAAAATACTTAACATTCTTCTGAAGCAGGTATCAACACTGAGCTTCTGTGAAGCTTCTATCAACCTCCAAATAACCATCCCATCACTATCCAAATAATTTTTTTAAAATTTGAAATGATCAAAATGTTGTGATATTGCTACACCTCAGAATATTTTTTGGATTTTCCAGGAAACCACTATAATCTTTTGAAATTTCCATTAATTTGTGCAAATTTACTAACTTTTCATGAAATTTTGCAAAATATTTTGATACCTTGGCCACATGCAAGATTACACAATTGTGCCAAAGTTTATTTTATTCTAACCATTTGGTATCCTAGGTACCACTAACAGAAATAACCAAAACATCAAACCTATAAAATGCTAAACAAAATGTTAACACGCGCAAATCCCCTGTAAATCTGCTTTTGCTATTCTTAAATCACCCATTAATTATAGTTAGCATTATTGTCATGTTAAAAAAAAATAGAGGACCATTATTTTGCTCTCTTGACTCCTCCTCTAATGAGAAACTTTTGCTTCTTTCAGTTGATCACAACTTATTATTACACCCAAACCTGAATGTAGTTAGATGTATTTAGAGAACCCAAAACATGTCTTGAATATCTTTTCTTTCCTTATCAGTAAAACTAGAATTGTTTTGTCCAATAATTTCCAATTTAGGGAATTCCTTTCTCTCTCATTTCCCTACCCTGACCTTTCTCCTTTTTCACGGAGCTGCTGCAGCCAAAGCAGAATCACGTTGCTCCCTTCCTTGTTTCCTTTTTGGAGCCAGCTTGTCCAGAGAACTTTTCTTACACAGGGCTCTCTGAGCCTTTGTAAATCTGCAATGTTTCATATAGCTACACTATTCTAGCCATGCTGTGTTCAAAGACAGCATAGCACCACAAAGACAACAAAGACAGCTATTCTCAGTGAATGCTTTCAAGAGGGATGCCAGGATTGCCATTGTAAATTGGTGTGGTCATGTGACATCTTACTTTATGACCACACTAACTTACAATTGCAATCCCAGCTCCAATTGTGGTTAGAAGTTGAGGACTACCTGTACAGATATTAGCAGGAATTGAGTAACGATCAGTCTCTAAGGACAGAAAATGAACAGGAACATCAGAGTGAAAGATGGTAGTAACCTTTCCTGCCTTTCAGCAAGAGTCAAATCTCCAGATGGTCTAATCAACTGACCATGGTGCTGATTCCATTTATAGAACAAGCAGTTTAAATATCTCATCCCCAAACTCAATCAGAATGGTATCATTAATACTGTCATTTGGGAAAGGTTGTAGGATACATATTTGCTGGAAAGTTTTTTTCCTGGGCCAGATTCAATTATTTCAGTAGCTGTATTTTTACTTGAATTGATTGTGTATTTTTTTTAGTGCCTCAGCAAATGAATCTAAGCTTTTGAGAAAAATGTCATGCTTTTTAAAACAAAATGTAAGAGCAAGTCAAGTTGGGCCTTTTTAGAAACTGGGTTTTAGATTGCTTCCACTCTATTTTTGATGAAGGCAGGCCTTAGAATACCTGTCAGTGTCGGTGTTGGGCACATCCAACAATTCCAATTGAAATAAATGTCATAAAATCAAATATTAATTGAACAATTTGCTATTATAGAGAAAAGCTACAACAAGGAAGTACTACTGGAGCAAATAAATAGCAGGAAACTTAATTTGTTAAAATTGACTCTTGCAATTAACCCTTTTGTGAAATGGGTGAAGGAGCAGGAAGAGATGCTGTTGTGGTTTCAAGTACAGCATGTCATGCAACCTATTTTGAAATGCTCCTAACTTATTAACATGCAATGCAGGTAATTAATCTATCACCACAACTAAAATAAAGTGCATATAGAATAGAATAGAATAGAATAGAATAGAATAGAATAGAATAGAATAGAATATGAGTTGGAAGGCAGTTTGGAGGTCTTCTAGATCTAGTCCAACCCCCTGCCTAGGCAGGAAACCCTACACCACTTCAGACAAATGGTTATCCAACATCTTTTTAAAAACTTCCAGTGTTGAAGCATTCACAACTTCTGGAGGCAAGTTGTTCCACTGATTAATTGTTCTGTCAGGAAAT
Source organism: Naja naja (assembly GCA_009733165.1). Taxonomy (NCBI): domain Eukaryota; kingdom Metazoa; phylum Chordata; class Lepidosauria; order Squamata; family Elapidae; genus Naja; species Naja naja. Next base: position 16,254,631 of record CM019154.1, on the reverse strand, counting down.
TTCTCCTTAGTTCTAAGTTGCTTCTCTCCTTGATTAGTTTCCACCCATTGCTTCTTGTCCTGCCCTCAGGTGCTTTGGAGAATAGCTTGACTCCCTCTTCTTTGGGGCAGCCCCTGAGATATTGGAACACTGCTATCCCCTAGTCCTTCTTTTCATTAGACTAGACATACCCAATTTCTGCAACCGTTCTTCATATGTTTTAGCCTCCAGCCCCCTAATCATCTCTGTTGCTCTTCTCTGCACTCTTTCTAGAGTCTCAACATCTTTTTTACATTGTGGCAACCAAAACTGAATGCGGTATTCCAAGTGTGGTCTTACCAAGGCATTATAAAGTGGTATCCATCAGACCAGCTTTTGTGTTGGATGGAAGAAGCACTGTTTTACTTTTTGCTTTGGGCCTTTCAAAGTCTTGGGTTCACTTTGACCATGAACATAGACAACCTAGCAAAAAGCCATACTACCCTATGACAGCAGTTTATAAAAGCCACACCTTTAATAATTTTTGTTAGTCAGAAAAGATGCTACCAAAATCCTTCTGATAAAGCAAGTAATGAACTAACTTGTTCCAGCAAGAGAGGCTTAGTTGTAGAATAGAAAGCAGTACTGTAATGCTTTGACTCCATTAGCACCCATAATTCTGGAATCAAAACTATTAATAATATCTATATATATTTGATATACTTTTCTTTGTCTAACTAAATGCATTTTTTTAAAAAAAACATATATTAGGGGAAATTGTTTAAAACAGCATTCCAATATTTGTTTTCATTGTAGAGAATTTGGCAGAATGGACTTCTACTTACAATACTACCATGGTGTTAGAATGATCTTTAAGATGGAGACATATATTCAACATCAGCCAGAATATTAATATCTTTTTTTAACTGAATTTCGGAAAAATAAGTTAATGTTCTCTGCTGGAGAAATACTATTATAATCAGAAAAATCTCACATAAATGCTTTTGGAAAAGAGTTAAAAGGTTTTTTTAAAAAAAAAAACCTTTATATAACAATTATTCAAAATGTCCTTCAGTGTATCACGTTCAAGACACTCAAAATATGAGATATATAATAGAAAAAATTCTGTTCAATCAAATGGTATGCATGGTCAAAATGGCAGGTATGGATAATACTCAAGTATTTTCAGCAAATATAGCAGCCTTCCAGTTGTTACAAAGTGAGTATTGAGGTGCCTCAGCCAATAGTGAGAGCTATTGTTGAGTCTTCAATATTTCAGTGTCCACTGATATCTGGTCACTGTTTACTGTAGATTCAGAGCAACTGACCCTCTATAATAAATATCCAAATCATCAATCCAGTGCCATTTGCAAGAGATTAAACCTCAGTGTGTGGGTATGTACATCTACATATAGAATTCTAAGCCAACTGAAATCACTACAAATGTAAGACATGACTGCGTATTTTAAAAACAGTCCCTCAAACTTTACTTTTAGGACCATAATTCCATAGGAAGTGAATGCTTCTATAGTGTAACTTTTCAAAAGAAACTACTTGTCATCCTTTTAGTCATAGCATCAGTACTCTTACTCCTCTTTCAATAGTTCCCAATGGCAGTGATATACACTTGTTCCATTTTTTGAAGATATCACAGGTGGCAGCAGCATCTCATTTAATAAAGAATAGCTCAAATGGTGAGAAACATGTCACTTTTCTTTCTCATGGTCAGAAGCATAGTTTTTAGCCTTTCTCAACCTTTTTGTCATATACACACTCATGCTCACCTCACAGATAGCGGTGAATGATATTTAATGATAGGAAGAATCTGGCAGCAAAGATTTCAGTCTAGAGCTAATAATTCCAGGTAACAGGTATCCTGGTAACTTGGTATTGGCTACAGTCTCCAGAGAGGCAGGGCAGAGAAGACAATTTATGAGCCCAATCAGCAATACTTGTTTTCTTCTGAATGTATAAACAAACTATTTTAAAGTTATGCCAGAAACAGCTGCCTTGAGATATTGGTTAGCACGAATATGGTATATTCAATGCCAGCCATGTTATTTCCCAGGATTTTTGGGCATCCTATAACTCCACTTGTCATCTCCTTCACTCTCTCAGCAATGAGCCAATATCCTAACATCAAATGAGCATGGAATCCTTTGGCCTTTTCCAGTGTCCTAATCCAGATTACCCTTTTGTAAATGTGTGGTTGTCTAAACCTGAAAAGACTTGTGTTTGTGTGTGAATTGTGTGATATTGGCTATGTAAGGAATCAGCCTTGGACATTGCAGAAGCCATTTTCCTGCAAACACAAGAAGCTGCTTGAATAGAATTAGCTCATGGGATCATACGGACTGTGACTGACACACTGACAGTAACAGTCCAAGATTCCAGGCAAGATTTTTTTTCCTCCCAGACTAGCTGAGGAACTGAATCCGAATGTTCATCTGAGATAATACTTTTTCATGAGATATGGTCCTTGCACAGTGGCATTTTCCCAAGTAAAATACTCAAATCACTGTTTGAAATCTTTTTTAAATGATCTTGTAAATGATGATATTCTATCTCATACCATTATTCTCAGAGGCATTCCAGCTTGTTTTTTAAAACATGAGGTATATGGAACTTGTATCTTCGGATTGGAGCTTTTTAAAAAGATTAAAAATTGTACTTTCTGAATGGCAGAGAGTGAGAATTCCCATTGCCAGTCTTCATCCTACCAATCCTAAGCAAACCAAAGTTTTCATATTTAGAGTAATAAATCATGGATCAAGGATCAAAAATGTGACTTTGGTTTATCAGGAGCTTTATAGCACAGAAAACCCATGCAATGATGTTGCCTCCTTAGTAGCTAGCAGTTTTTTGGCCTCTGTTTACTCCAGAAACTTTTGAGTACTTAGGCAATTGTGAAGTATGTAAAAATATTTTTTACTTTTTGTTGCATTGGTTTACTTCTAACTACTGTTTATATAACCATCTGTTATTTGCTGGAATTATATTTAATCTCATTCTCTAGCTCTGGACACAAACCATATACCTGTTCCTAAAGTAACATGACAACTCTTCCTTTAAATGCAGAGATTCTAAAAACAGAATTAAGTGAAGTCAGAGTGCCACCTCATGGTAGTTAACAATATATACACATTAATGATGTTGGAAGCTACAAACTATTCACACACACACAAACACAGAGTCAAATGTTCTGTTTTAACATTAAGCAATACCAGCAAATCTATGCCAGGTATTTATACTGGAAATTATTAGACAAATTATTGGACTTAGAGAATATAGCAGAAAACAAAAGGAAGGTTTTATAGCCAGCCTTTTTATAATGGACCAAGTCCTAACATCTCAGAAAAATATACTGCAAAAATATACTGCAACACCTGAATGAGCCCTACATACAGAACAGGCATCAACCAGTATTCTGACATTCTTTATGGAGAAATCTATGACCTTCCCAGTTATTTCTCCCATTTACTAGAATGTCAGAAACTGGCCTACTTGGGAAGGATAGAAAGCCACAATCTATTTTTGCCCACTACTATTTAATTTTTACAATAAACTAGACAACTCTGTGGCACATTGGGTCATCTTTGAAAGATAGTGCAGTCCTTTTGTGATTAGAAATAAATATTACATTTTATTTTATTTATTTATTTATTATTTGCACTTGTATGCCGCCCCATCTCCGAAGACTCGGAGCGGCTCACAATTAAAATATAATACAATAAATACTTAAAAAACTATTAAATTTAAATACAAGTCCAAATATAATAAACTAAAACCATTAAAACAATCCCAACCCGAGGGGGGGGTCAAAGCCCGGGTTGATCAAACAACCAAGTTTTTAACTCACGGCGAAAGGTGCGGAGGTCAGGGGCCAGGCGGAGCTCCAGAGGCAGTTGGTTCCAGAGGTCAGGGGCCGCAACAGAAAAGGCTCGTCGTCGGGGAATCACCAATTGGCACTGAGTCGCCGATGGAATCCCGAGGAGTCCTTGCCTATGAGCTCGCACAGGGCGGCTGGCATTTATTATCGGAAGGAGACGCTCCCTTAAATATTGAGGACCCATGTCATGAAGGACTTTATATGTTAACACTAAAACCTTGAACCTCACCGGGCGCAACCGGCAGCCAATGCAAGCCGCGCAGGAGGGTAACATGGGAGAACGGGTAACTCCCATCACCACCCGCGCATTCTGCACCAGCTGCAATCTCGGATGGTGTGCAAGGGAAGTCCTAAATAGAGAGCGTTGCAGTAGTCAAGTCTAGAGGTAACAAGGGCATGAGTGACCGCGCAGGGCATCTCGGTCCAGAAAAGGGCGGTTGTCGAACAAGGCGAGCTGGGCAAAGGCCCCTGGCGACGCCCCGACCTGCTCTTCAAGCCGGAGCCGTACATCCAGGAGGACCCCCAGATTCCGCCCTATCCACAGGGGCAACACCTCTCCCCTATGGCCAAAGATGGACAATCTTGACCGGGCCGAGACGCCGGCATGCACAGCCACTCAGTCTTGGCGGGTTGAGTCAAGCATGTTCCCGCTCATCCAGATCCGTACGCATCCAGACACCGGGTCATCAGGGAGAGGGCATCGCTGATCTGGTTTGGGGTGGAGATGTACAACTGAGTATCATCAGCGTACTGATGGAACTTCACCCCAAAACCACGGATGATCTCACCCAACGGCTTCATGTAGATGTTGAATAGAAGGGGGGAAAGGACCGACCCCTGAGGGACCCCACAAGAGAGCACCCTTGGGGACGACCTAACCCCCCCTGCCAACACCGATTGTGACCGCCCCGAAAGGTAGGAGGAGAACCACCAAGAACGGTGCCTCCCACTCCCAACCCCCGAGGCGACGCAAAGGATACCATGGTCGATGGTATCGAAAGCGAAGAGAGGTCTAATAGGACCAGGACAGAGGAAAAACCCCTGTCCCGGCCCTCCAGAGATCATCCATCAGCGCGACCAATGCCGCTCCATGCTGTAACCGGGTCGGAAGCCCGATTGATACGGATCTAGGTAGTCCGCTTCATCCAGGAAAAGCGGAACCTGTTGAGCCACCACACTCTCAACAACCTTCGCCAAAAGCGAAGGTTGGAGACTGGACGAAAGTTATCTAACACAGTCGGGTCCAGGGCAGGCTTCTTCAGAAGGGGCCTCACCACCGCCTCCTTCAAGGCGGAAAAGACACCCTCCCTTAAAGAAGCGTTAACAACTGCCCGGAGCCAACCGCAGGTGGCCTCCCTGGCGGCATATGTCAACCAGGAGGGACACGGGTCCAACAAACATGTGGTGGAACTCATTCGCATAATCCTGTCCACTTCATCCTCGGAAACAGGATCAAACTCATCCCAGATAACAATGGCCAGACTCCCAGCACCTCCTTCCTCAGACCACTGCAAATCGGAGGGTAGCCCGTCCCCGAATACGGCGATTTTATCCGACAGATATTGAACAAACTCCTCAGCTCTACCTCAACGGGTCCGCCCCAAATGAAGGAGGGAGCGGTAACCCAAACAGGGCAGCCGGGCGATTATCTGCGGATGCTATGAGAGTGGAGAGATAAGACCTTCTCGCCACCCATAGCTACCAGGTAAGTCCTAATATAGGCTCTTAGCTGGGCCCGGTCGGACTGGGAACGGGTAGACCTCCACCTGCTCTCTAAACCCCTTCGACGGCGTTTCATCTCCCGGAGCTCCTCAGAGTACCAAGGGGCAAACCGGGATCCACGGCGCGTAAGGGGACGCATGGGGACAACCCTGTCGAGGGCCTCCGACGCAGACCGTTGCCAGGCCATTGCCAGATCCTCGGCAGAGCTGTGAGCAAGGGAAGTAGGAAAAACCCCAGTTCTGCCTGGAACCTCTCGGGTCCATCAGGCGCCTGGGGCGGAACCATCTAAGTGGCTCCTCATCCCAGCAGTGGGGGACAGCCTGTTGGAAGACCAGCCGTAGGGAGATAGTGATCAGACCATGGAACGGGCAAGACCGTGAAATGACTTGCCCTCTGTCACTCCGCCACTGTTCAGAGACAAAAACTAGGTCAAGAGTATTTCCCCTCATGAGTAGGGCCTTGTATTAACTGGGTCAGGCCCATGGCCTCCATAGAAGCCATGAATTCCTGGGCCAAACCCCCCAGGGAAGGCAGGTTGAAGTCCCCAAGACCATAAGGTCAGGGAACTCCACCGCCACCCCGAGAGGAGATCGAGAAGCCCAGGTAGGGCCGCCCACACAGCTGGGGAAAGGTATGCCAGCAGCAAGCCCACCCGACCATTAGGCCCCACCTCAAGAGGAGGGTCTCACTCCCGCCATCTCTGCAACAGAGACCTCCCTTGGAAACATGGCCTCCGAATAACCACGGCCACCCCACCACCCCTACCCTGGGCCCGTGGCGGTGTAAAACCCAAAACCTGGTGGGCACAAATCAACCAGAGGGACACCCCCTCTGGGCCCAACCAGGTTTCAGTGATACAAGCCAGATCCGCAGCCTCCTCCTCAATAATCTCCCGAAGGAGGGAGGACTTATTTGCCACGGACCTGGCATTAAAATACACCAACCTAAGCCCAGGGGTCCTAGTTCCGCTGCCCCTAGGGAGGAGGCCATAGGGTCGAGCGAGCAACCGCCTTAAGTGTCGGGTGCGCCCCCTCACCTGATATGGCCCTATGCCTCGACGCCTCTTCCAACTCCGACCACCCTGGGAATCGCAGCCCCGACCTCAGGGCCCGGAGCCCCGCTGGCCCCCAACCCCCACCCACTCCCGCACCCGGTCATAAGGGGACCCTCCACCATCACCCCCTCCCTATCCCTTTAAGACATCGAATTAAAAATTTAAAATTCGACCCTTTGCTCCCAATTTAGAATTTAACCCTTGGTTGCAGCATGCCACCTCGGGATCCCAAGATCCGTCATTAAGGTAAGCTGTCGACAACCCACTGGGCCAACTCAAGGACAAGGGCGCAGTCCTGAGCGCCCACAATTCTGGCAGCGAGTAGGGTCCCATAACAAAAGATGACAAACTTCATAAGGGGGTAGAGTAAAGTCTGGCCACATATAACCGGGTGATAGATGTTAAATGTCCGAATGGAGAAAAAGAGTACAGGCAACAGTATCCAGAGATCCAGTCTCATAAATGGTCTCTCACATCCACTTAGAGGCTGAAGATGGCAATAAATGCCCCACCACTCTCTCACCGTGGGGGTCAGGACAGTCCTGGAACTGAGGGATCCGATGTTAAACCCCTCTACTCTCTCACAGTAGAGGGATAGTCCTCCCATCGTCCTCTCACAACGATGGGACCCGTCCAAATCAAAGTCCTGGAAGGAAAGGTCCAGATAACTCAGGACCGTGGCCATTGGAGAGAAATCATGATGACAACCCCACAAAATTCTGCAGGGAAAAGGTGGTCCAGGCGGCCAAACTGGTGATGGAAACGGCAATAGTAGAACAGAACAAAACAGACTGATACGATGAACGGGAAAATCCAGAGGAGTCCCACGCATCGGGCTCCCCCAGGACCAGGATCCAGGGCCACAAACAGCCAACCGCAGGGGAGCATCCAGTCCACCCCCCGCTAGGCCAATAGCAGTCCACCCGATCCGGTCCACGCCTGATGGAGCCAGCGTTCCTGGTTGTGTTCAAACCAGCCACCAGGAAGGGAATAACAGCAGCACCATTCAGGGGCCTGGGCCACCACGAACACCCCCCAACCAGTTCGAGGGCTCGCTGGCTGGCCCAGGGGTCCACAGTGGCAGCCTTCAAAATCGCCGCCACTAGTGCCATAGTCCTGGCCAATGCAGCCTCCGCAGTCCCGCAAACTGCCTGGCCGCCAAGGCTACAAAGCTCATCCCCATGGTCAGAATCCTCCTCCGAATGGTTGCTGCCTCCGCCAACATCGCCGTCACCGTAGCCTTCTTTATTGATAAAGATCACAGCCGGAGCCTTCATCAAGGCAGCAGACTTCGCTGCCCCTGCTGCTCCAGCTGCCACCAACAAAGAGACCAAATTCCACTCCCACTTCGCCGTCCAGCTCGTCGCTCCAGTCAGCGCTGCAAAAATATCCATGCAGCCGCTGAAAGTCTCCAAAAGCCGCCGAAAGCCACCAGACCGCCGAAGTCTCAACCCGGAACCACCGGCAGCCGCCATTTCCTGGCTGGGACGATCACCGAGCACGAGCCTAAGCGTCAGCTCAGCGATCACCCAGTCGACTCACAGGTAGCCCAAACAGCCCAACTTCGAGCTCAGACTCTCCCACACAATCCAGGCAGGAAGAAGGGGAGCCAGGCAAACTCCAACGGCACCCTTCGGCAGACTAACATTCACCCCCACGGGAGCCCTCTCATCGTCCGTCCTCCATCTTGGGCATGCGCACAACCAAGGCTGACCTTTTTTATTGGACAGTCCCATGATCATCTAAGAATATATATTATAAACAGAAAAATAATTAGTGGTATGTGAACTTCACTATGAAGTCAATGTTTATTTACCCAGGCAGATATACAGAAAGACCACAGGTGGGCAAAAAAGCAATACCAGTGGGAGTGTAGGAAATCACACATCACCACAGGGATGCTACAACTGCCACAACTTTGCTGATAAATCTAACCTGAACATTGTGAAAATTTCAATTGCGCAGGTGTAATGAGTCCCAAATATTGTATACATTTTTTAAGTTAGTAAATTTTAGATACCTTGATTCAAAAATTATTGTGGCATAATGCAGCATTTGGGCTAACCCTGTACAGACAGACAGGTAAACACAATGAGTTTTAGTAGTATATAAATTCTGAAATGGGTCTTTTAGACAAAGCAAAGTACTATCCCTCTAAACCAGGAAGCGAGCACAAAGCAATTGTTATAGGGTTAAGAAAAGTTTTGGTTTAGATTTTCTTTTATATGGACCACTTGATGAAGTTGTACCAATAACTGTGAAAAATCTAAGCAGGGCCAGTTTATTATTCAAGAACTGATGTTACCTAGTTTGATAATGAAATGTCTGCAAGAAAAGTTCAGACAGCACCAACGACCCCACCCTTCAATTCTGAGCTACAAATATTCTCTTCTCTTGGTATTCAGGAAACCCAAGGTTTATGGAGTAGATTGGGAGGTCAAAAGACATCCCAGAATACAGTGGCCACTTCCAGAATGATACAAATAAAATTATATATCCATGGAATTACCAAGTGGCAGGATTTGCCTTTTAATTTTTAATAAAATTCAGATCCTAGCCTTCATTATTAAAAAAAAAAACCCTACAAATGTAGTCTGGAGCATCAGTGAGCAAGACCAAGCAAGTGGTGCATTTTAAATAACAGTCCAGTCGGAGGGCTATAAAAGCCCTCTATCATCATACACTTCAGAAAATACTCAAAATAATGCTAATCCACACTAAAGTTAGTCTGAAGTCAATGTATATCTTGATCAGGTTATTGAATATGACACTTTGCCCAAGATGTCATTCTCAAACAGGCATAGAAGGCAGATTCAGAATATTAAGCTATACTAACTGAATCTATTGATTTATCTATCAAACACACTGCATTATTTTTATTCATTTCTTCAGCAATCATATGAATTTTGTCTTAACTTTTGTCTGACCAAGACCCCAGAATTAATTTCCTATGGTACCGTGTTTCCCCGAAAATAAGACCTACCCCAAAAGTAAGACCTAGCACTATTTTCTAAACCTGCCCTAATATAAGACCTACCCCGAAAATAAGACCTAGTGTAAATCTCCAGTTCCAGGAAGACTTTTCAGGGAGCAACCGTGCACCCGCGAAACACCCCCCCCTACACACTCACACCCACTATTTGGCACCATAAATATATAAGACCTACCCCGAAAATAAGACCTAGTGTGTTTTTGGGAGCCAAAAAAAATATAAGACAGTGTCTTATTTTCGGGGAAACACGGTAGTTGGTTTTGCTTGCAAAACTTAATACCTGACCATAGATTGGCATCTTAAATGAAGATCAGTTGACTTAATCTCCATTTTTAGTGTTTTACTTTTTCTCTCATGACTGTACAAGTCATGTTGTATCTGTTATTTTATAATTTATTTGTAGAATTAGTTCAGAATTTAGATGAAGTTAAATATTTGGAGATGGGCCTATGTAGACATTTTAATTAAATTTTAAAGGATACTCGGTTAGTAAATATCTCCGTGAGGAGAAACGAGTGCAGCCAGGAAAGCGTGAGTAGAGAGACAATGAATAAGACACTTGACACGAGGAGTAAACTGAATACAGGAAAAGTTGGTTTTACTATCAGTGAGGATTTAGCAGAGTCCAAAAACAGTCCGAGTCATACACGAAACAAATCAGTCAGTATCTTAATGCTATTCCAAATATCAATATGTCCTTGTCCTTACCAATCAGCAGGCACAGTTCGTAGTTTGTCAAAACAGTAGCAAACTTACATCCAATAGACAGTAGTCAAAACACGGAGAACCATAAACAGTAGGCAATCAACACAGAGATAGAGCAGAGAGAAGCAGAGAGGGAAAACCAGGTTTCTGGCTCCATCTTATGGCCAGTTGCTGTAGCCACAGCCAATCACATTCCGGATACTCTTAAAGTGACATACACTTTCAATCCTGGCTTATATATTACAAACCCAAACGTTAGTTATACTAACATTCTCAAAAAATAATACAGTACATTTCTTTCCTTGAAATATTACTGGGTTGTAAATCCACAAAAGAAAATTACTCATCACATTACCAGTAATCTCCATGCAGGAATTGCCTACTACCCACTTCTCATATGTGACTGACAAAAATAGCCAAGTCTTTGTGAGTTTATTTAGATGATTCCAGAATACAGGGATTGCCATCCTTATAGAAGCCCAATTTACACTTAAATTTGCTTGTGATACAAGCATGGAGTGAAGAGGTTAACAGAACCTCTATGAATATCTATTTTTAAGAAAGAAAATGGTTTAGAAGAAACAGGTAAGCTTTTGTCTACTGAAAAACACATTGTTTCCCCTTTATTCCTATCTCAATAACTTGTCATTTTGTACCCGAAATTTTGCTCCTATAGTCCCCAACTAGCAACCGTTTGGGGAAAAAATAATTTTGCCTCATAATAAACGAATGCAAGAATAAGAAACAAAATGCTTGTTACAAATAAAACCAACATTATTTTCTGTATAGATCTTTCTCAAATATTGCATTGAGCTACCTGTATCAAAGCAGTAAAAATGGTGTATATTAAAAGGTGGATTAAAAAAGAAAATAAAACAAGAAATTGTTTTACAAAAAGCAATTTAGAATGTAATTATATACACATCTATTCAGAATTAAATCCCACCAAATTCAGCAGATCTTACGGTCACGTAAGAATACAGAGCATTACTGACTAAACTGCATTTTTTTGCTTTCATCATTAGAAATATGTGGCCTTAAGGGTTCCTAAACTTTGTAAGTCTTAAGGGGTGAAACAGCAACACCAGTCACATTATTCATTGTTCTTGCAACAAGGGATATTTTGATTAGATTCTTTCACTTGCCCAGCCTGCCCCAAGCTTTCAAAGCATTCTATATTAAGCAATTGTATGTTTTGTTTTCACAGCAGAGGTTAGTGATATCCCTGCCACTGAGATCATTGTTTCTATGGCAACAAAATATACATCAGAAAGCAGAGGCTTTCATTTCAGTGCTGTAAAAATAAGCAGAATACCCCAAAAGAAAAGCATGGCTGTTGGAAAAAGTTTTATTCCCACTTCAGATCCTCATAATACTCCAGAACAACAACAAAAAAGAATCCCAATAAATGTCAAATGCTTTGCTATAGTTTGGACAATATCCATTTTCATTCCATTTTGAAGCTGCTTATTTCATCAATCATTCACTCCATTGAGTCTTCCTTTCTGAATGACATGTCACTATGGAAACAGTGGCATTAATTTAGGAGCATATATAAGAGGAAGTATGAAAAGAGAACCATGGTTTGTACAATGCACTGAAACATACTATGGTTGGTTTGGATTTAGTATGATGTAAAGCCCAGTTTTCAACAGAATACAATTAAGTAAGGTGCGAACCCAGTCTGAGTGTATATGTGTGCAAGAGATACTCCCTAGACTTTACCATAAGCATGAAACAAAATAGAAACAGCAACCATTGAACTGCAACAAGAGTAACTCCATACACTTAGAATTAGGTTATGAGTTAAGTAGAAAATCACAAGGGAAAATCATTGTAATAATTTAAAACTACTGTTGTGGTTACATGAAAATGATTTTGACTTCCAATTAAATACAAGCACAGGGATTAAGCAACTGCCATTAATTATAGAAATGACATAACCAAAACTAGTCAATATTGTAATTTCTTGGATATTATGTTTGCTAGTATTGGTTTTTATTACATTTAAATCCCAGTGTTACAGTTCAATTTAATATATTAGCTTAATGAAAGCATAATTGCTGTCCATATATGATGTTTTCCATTTAATGCTTTTTTTCCAACAGGATTTAAGCATCACCTATTAATATATTCCCATCTCAAAAAATACTATTTAATTTTATCTATGTGAATATCTTTCCTCTCTAAATATCTTTCCTCTCTAAAAAGGGAAATAAAGTCCACTCTTATTTTTTTCTCATCATATTAAATGAACATATGTATGGTTTCTGCCTTGAATCTCATTTTATTTTTCACATTTCTGAGCCACCTATGTCCCTCAGAGAAAAACTCTATGTACAATAAAATCGTGTTATAATAACAAACAACATAATGGTAGCAACCATATAACTGTGATATCAATAAAAGGACAATATTTATTTTAACATATTTTATAAGTTAATTGGATTGTATTTATTTTATGATGCCACACAACACTTTCTGTGTTTAGTAAATGAACAAAGAAAAGCATATTAATCTGAAAAATGGAACAGCATGCCAAAATTCACTCAGAACAGAAACCTGTGGATTTCACAGTGGGAAACTGGTTCAGTAAATTAAGAACTCACCATGCTGCCATTCTGGTTTCCATTCACTAAAGCCAGCATTCCCATCAATGTACCTTACATATTACTTGTCATCATGTATTATTATTTTTAAAATCCTGGCTATTTTACAAGTGTTCAAAAGCAGTATTCTAACACAGATCTTCCATAAAAATACTTAGCTGAAGGTTTTCTTTTACTTTTTGACAGTATGGTTTTTAAATATACATTACATTTTAACATTTCAACTTTCTTCTGCATAGAATCTTGGATAGAATCTTGGAAGCATTTCTATATAGGACAGGTTTACGAAAGAATCTAATACGGTTGCAGTTTTCTGTAAATGATTTTAAGCATGAAAGACAAGCACCTTCCACGCCAGGTTACTGGGAACAGAAAACAGTCAGATCTTTAAGTCAGATGTACAAAAAGCATTGAGTAGGTTATACTCTGTATGAAAACATTTCATAGTTTTACATTTTTAAACACTGTGAACAATTTCATGATTTTGACTCTGCAGAATATAAAAGAAAGTAACTTGTCATACAAATTCTGTTATGTTTAATAAGAGACCTGAAATTATTGAATGCTTTAGATACTGGAAAAAATATATAAGGAAAGAAGGAAGACAAGCACAAGGTTTTGACACATTTTCCAAGTATTTTGTATCTTCTGCCAAAATAATATACCTTACCTGCATACGAAACTAAAACTGATTTATGTCCTTAAACACACTGCCTTTCACAGTAATTCCTAGATTCGTTGTCAATTTCAGGGTTAGAATATCCATCTACTACAAGTTCCCTATGGAAAGTATATAGAACGGCTGCATATTATTCATTTCTGAATGCTGTAATTCTCCTGATTTGTGGTGTGAATAGGAAAACAAAGGGCTTTAATGGAGCCGTTTATATTAAATGCAGGACACACACAATTCTGGAAATCATAACTTTCCTTCCTAAAATCAGTTTACTGTACTTATAAATAGCTATGAGAGCTTGTTACCAACTAAATGGCACATGGAAAAGCAAATTCAGGTTGCATTATTCATATTATCAAAATATTGAAATCTCTTTACATTTTGTGGAATTTACTGTAGTACTGACAATATGACACAATCATATGAAAATACAGCCCAAACTCCTTGTTGATGGGTAAAATCCATTACTACAGCAACCTGAAGCAGGCCAATTTGGTTTTACAAAGCTGTAATAAGAGTCTGCCACTTTCAAAGGTGGCCTGTTTTTATTCTGGAATGGACCTTATCACCATGTACACATTCTTCATGGATAATCAACCTTTTTTTTTTACTTTACTGATCAGAAAAAAATTTGGAATACTTTTTTTTTCTCTTCCCTATTATCCCACACCTTTCTTTTCCTTCTCCATTTCTCTACTATCTTTATTTTCATTTGTATTTTATATTATGATAATCTCAATAAAATGTATATTATGATGGATAAACTAACCATTTTACTGAATTGTATCAACTTGGTACAAGTTTTTAAAAATATACCAACTGGGCTATTGGAAAACATTTTCTTCATTTACATCAGAGGCACATGTTTCTATCATGGAAACTGCGTTCTTTTAAAAAATAAATTGTGACAGGAAGATCCAGGACATATTTTAACCCATTGGGTAGCTGAATAGTTTAGTTATTTTGTTTTGCAGTTTAAACTACATTAAGCCCATTCAACTGTATAACTTTAATAACAAAAATCTAACAAACACCGAAGTCAAACTGAAATAACTGAGCTTGACTCCTGCACTAGAAATCAATAAAACTATACTGAAAGAATAGACTGAGAAATTGCTGGTTTTAGCATAGTAATACTATTGGGTCAAGTATGTTTAGACAAGACTACACATATTCTTTATTCAAACTGTATTTTGAAATTATATAGAAAACCTGAGGGTATTTTGTTTACAATTGAGTTACATATTAGAATTGTATTCTACACTTACAAAGTAACCATTGTAGGGAAGATACAAGCTTTTAAAGAGCACGTACAATATAAAAATCAAGTCAGGCACTTGCATTTTTTTCAGTCTAAAAGGAGAGAGCTCCAATAACACCACACAAGGCAAAGAAGGTTGATGAATTGTTATACAAAATACATTTCCTATTTAGTTTCCTTTTTTATAAAGGCACTTTATATACAGATAGGGGATTGGTTAGTAATCCTGTTAGCCTCAATTTTAATCTGACTTCTTTATCATAGAAACACTTTGATACAAATGTAAGTGCATTTTCTTTTGCTTTTCTACAATTAAAAATATTTGGTTCTGAAAGAAATATTGAATTCACACTCCTTCAGAAATTATCAGATGATATCATGATGTCTTAGCCACTTGGAACAAAAATATCAAATTATTTTCTTCACATGAATAGGAATCTGTCAGAAGTGGGTTTGAAGTCTTTTATTTTCTTCACGCAATCTTTCAATTTCGGCTACTAAACTGTCATTTATAGAATATCTTTCAAGTAAGGCATGCATTTCATTCTAGAGAAAAGAAAAGAAAATCAATATGTAATAGAAAATTAATATTAAATTACTGTTAAATATGAAATTTCAATAGCAACAATTAAAAAGCACTTTTTTACAGAAAGTTAGCCTTTGTAGTTGTCACAAACAATCAAAAACAACCAAAATGTTGTCACATTCTTTACTTTTTAAGTAAACCAATAATCTGGAAATGACCATTGCTAAACCCGACAATCTGTGTCCTGGCTCCAACCTCCCGCTTTTAGGTTGCTGAAAAGTTGGCTTTCCTACTGTTTGGCTCCATATCCATTATGACTAACAGTAAAGGATTATGGAGTTACATTTTAAAACATCTGCCTGCCCCAGATTTAGAATAATAAAATATTAAGCGCTGCAATGAAAGGGAAGTTTGTCAACATATATGTACACCTCTTTATATTTGTATACATACCAACTGAACATGAAACTGTTTGATCATTTCTACTTGCAAATTTACAATGTCACGATGACAGGCTTGCCTGAGGAGAGAAAAACACCAATTTATGTCACAAGTCTAGTCGTGTTTTTTTTCTCCAACTCAGAGATTTACTACTACAGAGGTAATTTCAAAATGATAAACTATCATCCCACTATATCCCCTCACTTCAATGTTAATGTATTTCTTTGATGGAATCTACTAGAAATAAAAGGCTATTAGGAAAGAGACCGTTTCTCTTCATCTTACTGCATTTCCAGTGTCAAGTACCCAATATGACAACTAATGCATCAGGCTTCTATTACTCTGGTAAATGGAATAGAGAGAGAAACATCTGTTTATTTTAATAAACAGAAGTGTGCAAAACTCTCCTCTTGGAAAACTCTTCTGTGAGAAATTCTGCAAAATTGTATAATTCTGTGAATACTTCTACAAAATATAACAGGACGAATATAATTTGTGACATAATGTGACAAGTAAGAAATTGTATGTTTTGTTGCAGGCACAAGCTATGCATCAGTTTGTGTGCATGAACATGCATATGTGTGTGCATATGCACAATACAGTTAGCTGAATCCTAAACTGGAAACTGATGAAATCGACTGTTTTCTTTCTTTCTTCTTAGGAAACATGTCGTTCATACTGTTTCAGTGTCTCAGGCTGTTTCTCTCCTCCCCATATACCCTATTTTATTACAAGTATTAAATAATCCCCTAAATTAGGGGATTCTCATAGATTCAAAAGTGTGTAACTTGCCTATAGTACGTGAATACTCAGTACCAGTACCAATGCACTAAGAGTCTATTTTGTATTTATCTTGAAAAAAATTGGAAATAGAAGCCTTACCAAAAATTTAGATAATTATTTTCAAACACTTGGTAAAATATACTGCCTAAAAAACTGCCTAAAGTATTTGCTATATTTTAGATATGAATTGAAATAAGTACAAATAGAAAACATTTCTTTTAATTCTCAATAATTTTCCACAGGACTACTTCTTCTAATAAAAAATACAAAATTTTAAATTTTAAATTCTAAATTTTTGTTGCACTGGTTACAGCGTCCACTTGTTTGCACTGCACTTGAATAGTTTATACAGTAAAGCCATCAATGAATGCATAATATGACAAGGGATTCTTCAGTCTGATTGTTACAGAGCATAATGCTGTTCTATGGCCAACAGAAAGAGATTATGACTCATTTGCCTGCTAAACTTAATCCAGCTCCTTCACCACTACATAGTAGCATTCTAGCATATTACATTATTTAAAATGTAATATAATAATAATATGTATCAAATAAAAGAAAAAAATATTTTATGCATCCTGTTTCTACAAGCAACTTCCAGGTGAGGCAATGTTCAATATGTAACACAAAAGGAGTTGGTTGTACTTTGATATGTCAATATTTACTTTTGTTATTTTGGCAAGCTTCTAAAAATATGGATCCAGATAAAGGAACATAAAACATTAAAGAAGCAACTAATATACTATAGTTAAGCAATGTTACTACCAGCCTTAGAGGAAGACCTATGATTAAAGGAATATCTGCAGTGCTTTGATAAACAATGCAATATAAACCTATTGAACTTTAATATTTATAGTATTTGTAATAGTTTTCTAGAATTCTATGAATAAAGTACAGTAGAGCCTGAGCAGATTCAGTAGTAGAAAATCTAAGCTGCCACCAACCTCACCATACTGCTCCACAAGAGTTCTCCTGATCATTGGCCATATTGGCCCTGGCTTCTAAACACCAAAGTCCAATAACTTCCAAAGAACATGATTTCTCCAGTTATGCTATAAACATTTTCCAGATTCATTACCACTGTATGAGTTTCCTGCATTCTTCTTTTTTTGGGGGGCAGGGTTCTTACAGAATCAACCCAGAAATTACAAGACTGACACAAAAATCGCACCCACTCAAGAGGTCTCCAAGTTCCTCTTGAGAACTAGTACTGTATATTTAGCAGTTTTCATCTTCTTCAGGATCTGAGGTATTTTCTGCTAAGCGAATTGGCGAATAGATAACTACTGATGATAACATCATCATCATCATCATCATGAAGATAACAGGGAATTTCATGCCCATAATAGTTATATGAAGATAGGAAAAGATAACTAGAATTGATATGAAAATGACATTAGCAGTTGCTTCAAGATTGACAAAATATTATTAAGGCAACCATTTCACATTTTTAAAAACCCTGTTTCACTTCTGAATCAGGGCACATCAAAATCAAAATGGTTCAGTTTTGAAATATTTTATATACAACATATACTAAGCAGTAAAGTTCATGAAAAATAAATGTGTAGAACAATATGGTAAAGTAACATATGAATCTAATTCTCTTTACCTGAAATCATCCAGAGTTTCTTGTATCATATTCTGAATGAAATGAATTTGCATTGACGATAAAGGTGCATTCAATCGGCTGTTTCCAATAGTATCTACTATTTTCTCAGATAGTGTACTAGCAACTCCAGAGGTAATATTGGAGGTTATCTTTGGACCTATGCAAAATAACCAAGAAGTGTGAGCATTTCAATTGTATAGGAATAAAAAGAAGGGAAGCAGCCTGCAAGCTAGCATATTGAAAAGACATTTATATCTACTCTTACCATGTCATTTCTCATCATCGTCTATAATGCAAAGTAAGGAAGAGTTATTAATAATGCCTCACTCAGTGTACAAATTTACACAAAATATTAAGGATAAAACCTTAACGAATACTAATCAAATTTGAAGAAACTAATCATTTCTTGAGTATTATACCACAAAAGTTATACATACTTGTTGAGGTAGTACCATTAATTGGTGATTCATATAAAAGTTGTGTCTGGATATTCTTAATAAGTCTTTCTCTGGAATCAGGACTCTTGATTAAATTGGCAACAGGTGGAGTATTCAGAGCTGAAGACTCAGAGCTTGAGTTCAACTACAGCAGGAAGGGACAGAAAAAACATGTATTAAAATCCCATAACAATATAAAAAAAGGACAGGAGATACCTGTTAAAGTGCAATAAGTGGTTATTTTTGCTACCAGCATGATTGTTGAAAGGTAACAACTTCTCACTTATTTGAATGCTATTTATCACATACTAGGATGCAAATCCTAGATATCCAAATCACTGGCAGCTCTTCTTTCCTCAAATGCAATAAGTACATCTGATCTACTTATTAAAACTTTCAAGAGGACGTACACAAGGCTTTTGGGTTTTAATCCATATATGTTCTTAACTCGTCCATGCAATATCAGGTTTTGTATACAGTAGCATCTATAGCAGGGCTGTCAAACTCACAGCCCACCAGCCAGATGCATCATGCACTGGCCATGTAGCGAAGTGGGGGGGGGGGAGTCCCGATATGTCACGTGACGCTGCCATGATAACATGAGTTTGACACCCCCATCCTATAGCATCTATCTAATTTTAAGTCTGTTTTTAACTGTTCTTTTTAAGTCACATTTTTATATTGTTTTATGATGTTTTTTTGTAAATGCCCAGATTCACTTAGGTGAGATGGGCAGCATACAAATTTGATAAATGAATAAATACGGAGGTGAAAACAAGGATCAAGATGCAGACTTACAAAGCAGCACCCATCCCGTTGTTATCACTTGATAAACCACTGTACTGATAAACTCTCATATTGGGACAAAGTGTCAAACTATCAAGTAAGCAAGTACCATAATTCTGGCATGTTAGAATCATTCAAGAAAACAAGGCCCAACCTATGGGTAGCCTTCATCATTCCTTTCCTTCTAGGACCCAATAATAATAACAGCTGATAGTTCCAAAATGAACAGAAGAAAAACATGTGCATATAGTCACAGTGTTCCTAATCTATCTTGTTACAAAACTGATGCAGATGACAATCTTAAAGGTCATTCCTGTAAGATTGTATGACGGAAGAAGTAACAGCTTTTATGTTTTATGCAAAGGGGAGAAGTTGAAGCAAAATAAAAGGCAAAACTATAATCACACTATACCTGTTTGATGTGCTCATTGGATTCTTGTTTTCCATGATTTGTTTTTTTAGCATCAATATCTGGATGCTCATTTTCCTCTTTAATGGGGGATTCAGCAAATATATTAAGTGGACTTGAATGAACAATATGTGGATTTGATCCTGCTGGATTTTTTCTTGCAGGTAAACCAGTATTAAACTGAGAGAGAAAATCCATGCTTAAAAGATAAGACTGAAAATCCAAACCTATAATGCAAAGCAAAAGATCATATATTTGCATTGCTTAATTAAAAACTTTCTTGATACATAGTCAATAGTCTTTTGAAATGGTTTTTTACTGTTACTTCTAGGTTTCTGGTATAATACTGCTACTACTGTTAATAAAACAGAAAGTGCATCATAAAAGGTGCTTACCATCATTCTTTCCTGGAACATCTTCATCTGCTTTACAAGCCACAATATCTAGAACAGATAAATAGATATTGATAGTACAAGAAGAAAAAAACAGTAGTCCACTTTTAAACTAATTTTACAGAGAAATTCTGTTTTCTAAATTACGAGCTATTCCACTGAGTTTGTATCATTTACAAATGTAATAAACATTCATTCCATTTCTTCATCCAAATCACTGATAAAAAGTATTGAAGAAAAAAAGGATCCATTTAGGATCTCCCTCCAATTTGATGAGAAATAACTGATGACCATTCTTCAAGTCAATCTTGGGTCCATCTAATATATATGGCTACAGACTGACTAACATTCTAACCATAAGAGCCGATAATAGCAAGAGTCCTAATGCAATAAGCAGAGTTCTTACCAGAAAACATACAGTTTAATTTCAGCATCAACATACCATCTCGAAGTGGAGAAAATAGGTCACCCAAACTATTTCTTCCCAAGTCTTCAAAATTAGTTGAATTAGAAGTATACCCATGATCCATCTCTTTGGAAGGAATTACATCCAAACTGCTGCTCTTGGTCAATCCTATAAAGGGAAAACATTTTTTAAAAATAAAAAATTGGTTTAAGAATAAACCAAACTCTCATTCATGCAAGCAACTTCTGTTTTCATAAGCAATATAATTTGGTATATTGAAGAGTCATAGCAATAATAAAACAAGTCCAGCCGATTTCAGATAAGGGGTTTAGAGAAGCTGACTTTTAAAAAGATGGAATGCTGCCAAAATATAATTGGTAACATGTTCCACACAACCAATGGGGCTTATTATTGAGGAAATATAATTAATATTGAATTGCAAGCAAGAGCCATAACCAATATCAACCATTACCAACCATACTTGTTAATAACTTTAATTGTGTGGACAATGAATACTAATAAATTTTGTGCCAAGACACCCACAACACTGGTAGAATGCTTGTTTCCCTTAGGCATTAATTAGCAATACAGGAAGGGTTAATTAATTAGCAATACAGGAAGGATTGGCAGACACATTTGCTGTCTGAATGAAGAATCACACCCCTCCCATTGTATGTGAACTTGCAGTTGAGTATTTCTTCAGCCTAAGTAAAAGTATCTGCCAGGGCACCTTAAAGTTATACACTAGTTTATGGGTGCTAACAGTAATGACTATTTCATTTTGTGTACTGGTGATATTGGCCATAAATACAGGACAGAATTGTTTTTTCTGTAAATAAGTATTTCTCAAAATCTATTCCAAATCTTAAAAAACACATTATGCTGCCATCTAAATCTAAAGCCCTACATGGCTTAGGACCGGGGTATTTGAGGGAGGCCCTGCTGCCAGTAACAGCTTCCCAACATCCCGTGCACTCTCACAGGCAGGGCCTCCTTGGGGTTCCATCGGCCAGACAGTGTCGGCTGGTGACCCCTAGGGGTAGGGCCTTTTCTGTGGGAGCACCCACCCAATGGAACCAGCTCCCCTTGGAGCTTTGGATGGCTCCCGACCTCCGGTCCTTCCATCGGGGCCTGAAAACATGGTTGTTCTAACTTGCCGACCTGGACTGTGGAAGGGGATGGGAGTTTTAATGTATTACGGATTTTTAATGTGATTATTGGGTTTCATGTTTAATTTCTTTTTAATTGTATGGCATTTGTATTGTTTTTATTATTGTATGCCGCCCCAAGACCTTTGGGAGATGGGGCGGCATAGAAATCCAATAAATGAAATGAAAAATGAAATAAATGTATTTATTGTATCTGTAACTGGAATTTTTTGGACAGATTGCAAAGTTATTCAAAACAAGACAAATAACGAATAGTAAGAACACATTTGATATTTTAAAAAAATGCCCAGTAGATTCCATAAGCATCCAGAAGTCTACAACTTTTTGTTTCTAGCCATTGCCTAGAATGGCACAATGAAAAGGATTTTTAAAACTGACCACAATGTCAAAGTCAGAATTTTGTTATATTGTTTTATGCACATTCTATATACAGTTATCTTTAAAAAGAAAGACATGCAATTTTCAAAAAGAAAGAGAATAGAATGGAATGGAATAAACAGAGTTGGAAGGCACTTTTGGAGGTCTTGTAGTCCAATCCCCTGCTTAGGCAGGAAAACCCATACCTTTTCAGACAAATGGTTACCCAATCTCTTCTTAATAACTTCCAGTGTTGGAGCACCCACAACGTCTGGAGACAAGTGATTCATTGTTCTAACTGTCAGGAAATTTCTTCTTCATTCTAGATTGCTTCTCTTCTTGATTAGTTTACACCCACTGCTTCTTGTCCCCACAGATAAATTATTACATGATTTTTTAAAATATTGCAATAAATAATGCTGGGAATAGCAGATGTAGAAAAGGGTCATACTCCATAACTAAGTTGTGCTCTGTCTTTCCCTGCCTCTGTCTCTCTCTTTCTCTCTCTCTCTCTCCCACACACACATGGAAGGGAAGCATATTTGAAGACATTGTATAGTTCAATTCTGCAGAGCTATGCACTATGTTTGCCTAAATAAGTCTGGGTTTATGAAGAACTTCAGCAAAGATGAAAAGAAAAAAATCAGGTTACTAGATACATAATTCTTGAGTTAACAGCCCTGCAGTAGCCTCTGGATAGCCCAAATTTCTTGTCCGAATTCAACAGCAATGCCACATTGTATATCTGTTTTAAGCGTATGCTGTTTTCCCTGGCTCCAAGATGATAATTTTTTTTATCATAGCCCAGCTTTTTTAGCGGGGGGGAAAAATCACAGTCCTTGCTAGAGTGAAAAACGTTGTACAACAAAAACATTTCAGTGGGTTTACAGAAATGTTAAAACAAAACAATGAAATAAGAACTTATACTGATTCTTTAGCACTTTTTCCGTAACAGGATTTTTTTTCAACAGCTTTCAAATTGTTTTCTTTACCTGATTTATCTGGAATAGCATCACTTCCTTTAACTTCATTACTTGTCATGGACTGGGGCAGGAAAGTAGTAGGTACATTAGATGTAAGATTTTTTAAAATACCAACGTTCTGAATTCCTCCAGTATTGTTTGTCAATTTGACATCAGATTTTTTGCAAGTTTGCTTACTTGAACCTGTTTTATGACTAGACTAAAAATAAAAATAAGTATGTCAGAAATATTCCAAATTAAAAAAAGTTATCTACAACTATGACTAGAATGCTAGCATCAACTATCCTGACATTTTTAATCCTTGTAAAAATAAAGCATTCAAACAAATAATTTTCAAGCTAAATGTCAAACCAGTATGATTGGAAATGACAATCATTTTGTAAACATAAAAACTGTACAGTTTGAACACAATTAAAACATAAACACATTTCAAAACTTAATAAATGTGCATGATTTCTTTATTGATTTACTATAAATGGAAAATATTTAGTTTTCTTTTTTTAATCAACATTTTATCAATATATGCACAAGGTGTTTTACCTTTGAAAAACTGTTATAATTCTGCAGTGTTATGCATTTCACAGATGTTTTGTGAGCACTGACTGATTTCACAGGTGCTGTCAGCTTTCTTAAATCATAATGATATATTTTTCCACGAGAAGAGCCAATAGTGAGTGAAGTTCCTTCAGGCATGAATTCTACTGCAGTTAGAGGAGTTTCTGCTACTAAAGTTCTCAACTGCCTTTAGATGTCAAATAAAGATATTGAACACAAAAGGAGGGGGGAAATCCATAAGAATCTTACATACAATTTTCTAAATAAAAACTTTTATCTTACTGAGTTTTCTGTTGGGTTTGATCTGGTTACATCTGTACATCTGACCCAAGATTATTCAGTAGGCTTCAGACCAAAATAAGATTTGAGAAACACATTTTCCCAATAAATGATTATCTACCAATATGCCCATTTTATCTTTTAAGTTTTATTATTTATTCATCTTATATTTAAATGTTTATACATAAAATTAGCACACAAAGGTCATCATTCTAGAAAAATTCAAGTATGTGGCATGGCAAATTGAATTCTTGGAATCAACATCCTATACCGTATTTGTGGCTTCTGCCTAGATTTTCTTTTCAAACACTCCAATTATTATAGGTTTATAATAAAAAAAAAAACAGATTTAAGGTTTTAATTGTCTGAGACAGTAAAATAAATAATAAATTTCAGGGCATCAACACTGGATTTTCTCCAATTTTCCCATTTGATTTAATCTATCTAATAATGAATTGCAGAGAACTCTAAATTCAAGAAGGTTTGACATATGAGTAATCATTTTCAGGTTTCATCACTTTATCTTTACTTAAGCAACCAAGATTTTTATATATGAAAAACATCCTAAAAACATTTTCAAACGTAGATTTAATTTACTTTTTGATATTATTTATTTAATATAAATTTATTATTTATTATACATTGACAGGCCATCTCACTATCAAGTGTCTAGCTGAATCTGACAAGTATATATTTACCTTTTACTTGCTGTGTCGTAGAGAATTATTCTTTTATCTAGACCTACAGTTACAAGCAGCAATTCACTGATGGGAGAAAAACAGATTTCATAAGCTGGAGCTTTATGAGCATTTTCAAAGTTATGGTACGGAGTTTGCCTGTTGACATCCCATAGGGTTACAGTTCCACTGTCAGAGACGCTCCCCAGCAATGCTTTCTTAAAGGGAGAATATTTCAAATGTCGTATGGGCTGTAAGAAAACAAACAAATAGTATTCCATAATTTCTATTTCAACTGAAGTTTGACTTAGCCAAAATCCAACTCTAAAGATTTAACTCAAAGTAATTAATTGCACACATTCATAATGTTTAATGTGCAGGGAATCTTTTACTCAAAGACTTCAAGTTGATGCATATTTGTGATAAATGTACATTTCCAAGGTGTCTTAAGATTGTATTTTTAATCCTATTAATGAAAGAATTTATCTCTCTTTTTACAACAGTTCAGGATCAAATAATAAGGTAACTTGAAATCTCAAGTTATCATCATCACATATGAAAGCACAGGAACGTGGTGATGTATGCATACAAGTAGAAACTTCCGTAGCAGCTATTAAAGTAGCCACACACATCTGAAAAAATATGTGGCATTTTTAATTATTTTAAAAGAATTGTAACGTTCATACATTTCATAGGATCTCTTTCAAAAAACTGGGAAAACCTAACATTTCTTAAGAACTGAAAGCCTTTAAAGTGAGATATAATTTCTATTTCAATCACCACTAAAAACATTTTACTTCATTTAGAAGCATAGCACTTGTAATTTGGAAAGAATGGTGCATAAAAACAGCAATGTTTAAATAAATGTGTTTCTAAATGAAGCTATTTCATAAACTCACCCATTTAAAAAAACAAGCAACATCTCTCACATTAACACATAGGAAGCCAGATATTGTTGTTTCAATATAAAATCTATGGAAATACTGTACAAGTAGTCTTCGACTTACAACAATATAGTGACCGTTTAAAGTTACAATTGAAGAAAAATGACATAAGACCATTTTTCACATTTATGACCATTGCAGCATTCCCATGGTCACATAATCAAAATTCAGACTCATATTTATGCTGGTTGCAGTGTCCTGGGGTCATATGATCACCTTCTGACAAGCAAAGTCAATGGGAAAGCCAGATTCACTTAACAACTATGTTACTAACTTAATACCTGCAGTGATTCACTTAACAACTTTGGCAAGAAAGCTCGTAAAATGGAGTAAGTTCACTTAACAAATATCTCATTTAGAAACAAAAAAAATAGGCTCAAATGAGGTTGTCAGTCTACTTGTTTACAACAAGTCACTGTACAGGCTCTGACTGGGGCTGGGGAGCACTGGTACCTTTGCAAAAGGATTTTCTCTGTATATTATTCCCATTTTCACATAAATATGAGAAAGCATGAATCCTAATTCAGCATTTTAATAAAAATTCCACCCTTAGATGTCACCAGGAAAGAAGGAGGCATATTAAAGATGGCTTAAAGTATTAACTACTCTATGAGACACTATCCAACAGTGTGACCCAAAGATGTGTTTTTATTTTTTTCGTCAGGATTTTTCTTTTGTTTGTTTGCATTTGTTGCCAGTTCTGGCCTATTTTCAAATTTACTATTCTGCCAGTTTCTTTCCCCACACAAAATCTGGCCATGTTTATTCAGTTTTGGAATGTTGAACAATAATTTTCAAACATTCTGTTGAACTGAAAAGAATAACAAGTTAGAAAAAACATGCAGAACATATCTTTATATCACACAGATTTGGATCAAAGCACAGTGACCTGAATTTTCCTTCCCAACAGCAACCCTATGACAGAGAACTGGGCAATGTGACTGGAAGGAATGCAGGAGTGTAGAATTAGAGAAGACAACAGCATTCTGGTGCTGCTGCCCAATTATTTTAGGGATGCACTAAGAGATTATTTTCTCCTCTTCAGGCCCAAACCAGAGTAAGTCATTTTTAAAATATGTATACATAAATTAGGTCCCAGTTCTCTTGCAGAGGAACAGAGTTCTGAGCTCTTATACATTATTTATTTTCAACATTGTGTCAGGTTGGAAGGAGTGAAAATGGGACACAGACATGGTTTTTCACTAAAAAGAACATTTACTGTTGTGGCTCAACTCTGTGGTCATAGCATAGCATATAGCACTCAGAGAAGAGATTGAAACTGACACAATATCCAGTAGTGAGAAACAGAAAAGTAGTACCTGAAAAACCTTTAACTGAACGTCAGCACTGATACCACATCTTTATTACAAGAGCAGCCCTTTCAAATGTTTAGTCAGCAAGTCTGCCATATAAGTTTCACTGGAGTGACATGCAATTAAAATTTAACAACTTTTCACATGGTAGGCAATTCTTCAATAACAATGGAAACTTTTGAATCCTGACAGGAATGCCAAGCTTAGTGTCTCCTCTTTATTGCTATTTTTTTTCCAAGACTGAGGCTGTGATTCAGCAAGATATTATGAAGCTAAAATCGATGGGATAAATGCCCTTTTTAAAAAACCAAATGCATTATTTGTTACCATGGAACAAACTTCCAATGAGATTATTTTCACAAACCTTCATATATTAGACATTTAGCATGCTTTGAACACACATTTAAAAACAGTGCACAAAAATGTTAGAAGAATTTATAGGGAAGTGGGGGCTACTATATTCTCTCTACCTCCACGAAGTCTGTTGACCACCTCTTCATAGAGGTGGGACATATTTTTATTATAATATTAAATTTATATCCCACCTTCATTTACTTAATTTACAATGATGTACACAAAGACCCTAGAACCTATTTTTCTTGCAATAACCACCCTGTAAGGTGGATTGGATTGAAAGAGTGACTGAAAGCCATCCAACCAAGCTTCTGTGCCTAAGGCATGACCAGAATTCAATCCTTTGCATTTTAACCACTGTTCCAAACTGGCTCTATATACACCAACATATGCATCTTTTAGAGGCTAAAATGAGCATGCAGGTATTTTGAAAAAGCTGTACAAGAAAATCAGAGTGTCAAAGTAAAACCATTTACTGTTGGAAAATAAATAATTCATTCAGTTTCAAATAAACAAGCAGAAAATCTGAAACTTTTAATGTTTCTACTCATAAATTTCATTAAAAAGAATGAATAATTTCATTAGCATCATATATTTATATATCTATTTAAATTTCATTTACCAATATTATAATAAATAATCTTAATTTCACTATTAGAATTTTCATCCCTGAGTCATAAATCCCTATATTTTACATTAAGATGGATCTAGATTTAAGAGCAATTGAACCTTTCTTCAGCTGGCTATAATGAAGGGTTATAAATGGCAAAACAAACCACAGCCAGGAATTTAAAGTGCATACAGAAAAGTCCAATTAATATAATCCAGCTATGTCTTTTAGGACCTTGTCACTCAAGATCCAATCTTTCATCCCTACTTTCATTGCTTTGGTCTTTAAATAAAATCACATTGTCTATCAATAACTGTCAGACACAGTTTCCCAAATATGCCACACATAAAGCAAGCAATGACAACTTTATTAGCTCTATGAGGTGGCTTTTTAAAAAAGAGTAAACTGACTATTAAAAAGTTTGCATTGATATAACTGATGGATGATAACCATGAATCAAAAACATCAAAGTTTCTTCAATCTGGGCTTTTACTTTTAATGAACACAATGCCACTATCATATCTTTTGCAAAGTTGTGCCATGTAATATTTAGTTTGTTCAGGTTACTAAAAACAAAACAAAACGTTCTTGTAAAAAGAAAGATGCAATAATATACCTAAAAATAGGTTATACCATTAGCATCTGATTTTCTGCTAATGTAACAAAAGGATCCCACATTTTCATACATATTATCCTGTAAGTTTTATTCATTTAAAAGTAAATAGAACCAACCAACTTTCCATTTATGTACTTAGTCATTATCCCTTTTTGTCACAAATTAGAGTATGACAGCTGTGTATAAATTCGGTGCTGAAGTATACCTTCTGTAAGATTACAATAGAATCCATTCATGCCACTAGGAACAGATTTCTGTGTCACTGATACATACCTGCGTAGTTCCATGACCAAATGGAGTGCTGGATAGATTTGTAGCAATACTATGCAGGATAATTTCACCACTCATGGATCCTGAGACAACATAGCAATCATTCCAATTGAATGACACACAAGTTATTTCCTCTCTATGATCCTGAAGAAAATATGCAAGCTTTAATTCAGTAAAGCAACAACAACAACACACAATTAAAAGGTAGCCTTATCTTCCTGCTGCTATTCTTCAATTCTCTGGATCTCTCGGATCTCTCTGGATCTTCTCGAAAAAATATTATGTGCAGCCTTCAGTCTCTAAAAGGTTGCCTACTCCACCTCACTGGAATGGTGACACTCTATTATAGCTTGCATTTTCAGCCAATATATTTGCATGTACTTTCTCTCAGAAATGATTAGATAGCAAATTCTTGTTCAAATATCTAACTTTTTCTTTCTTCAAAAAATGAATCTCAGCAGGAGTAAGTGTTGTCCAATGCTTTCTGAGCTTTCTGAGCTGAGATAAAGAATTTTCCCAAAGCTATAATTCAAAGGAAATCTCCAATTCGGTCCCCCAATTGCTCATATGCCCCCCTCCTCTAATCAGAATACCCTGGATCCTTCCATGCTTTTCCCTATCTTTCACTAAGAAAGATGCAAATCAGGTGCAAACAGACCCTAAAGAGGAACAACTTCAATCAATTACTATGTTCTCTGCTGGAAGACAGAGACAGAAACTTTCCTCTCTACTTAGGGAAGGATCCAGCTCTGGCATTCAAACTTCCAGATCATTTTTCCTACAAAGTTTTTTCATACTGTATCTAATTGTACATCCTCATATGTACATATACTGCACAGTACTGGAAACATACAACCATATAAAACATAGCAAGTAAATTATATTTGTTATCCTGCCACTGATCCTTCTTCATTCTGACAGAAGCTCTTATTAGAAGTACGTGATAATTTCTAATAACTCTCTCCTCTCTGTAACTCCAGTTGCCACCCAAATGATTCTGAAGACTTTATATCTTTGGAGAAGGGCAGGGATGACACACAGAGATAAAGGAAAACTTCCCATGATTACTGGTTAAGATAATATGACTCTTCTCTACTGTGGAAAACAGTTGAATAGCCCTACCTTCAGAGAGCACATTAACTTGTTAAGCCTTTCCTCCTTACTTATATTTTAGTTTGATTTGAAATATTTGTTTCCCCTGCCAATTAAAATATAGCTATTTTATATTGGTTTTGGTTTAACTGTAATATCTCCAGGGAAATTTTTTTGAATTGTAAAGCAGTGTATCAAATGTCTGATAAATACCTGGAATAGTTTGCATTCTGATACAGAATAATCCTTAAACAGTGCAATACAGTGCAATACAGTACATACTGATATGCATCCATAACCAACAAGTTATGCTAGAATATTTTAGGGGAACAGAGAAAATGTTTAATGCCTGCCCAACTCTGCTAAAGTAACCATGTGCACTAAGAATGTTGCTGATCATAATAGCAATTTTTATTTTTTATTTTAATTGACACTAATCTGCAAGATAAATAATGAAGATGGTTAAAAAAAATAAGAGGGCAAAATATAAGCATCAAATGTCAATACAAAACCCTAAGGATATATCAAATTTAACCAATACCATTCAACAACAGAAGAGATTAAGAGGAATGAAAATTTGCCTCTGAACCATGTGATGGGAAAGATTGTTCCTGAACGATTGCTATGTATTTACTATTCGCCCTTAGCACAGAATGACCTATTTAATAACCATCTATCCAAACTATAGTGATGAGACTTAAGCTTTATCAAAGATATTAAAAGCGGTATGTAGCTCTGTAAACTTCACTTTTCAGACCGAAGTCTTCCGGCTCTAAAACTTAATATTTTGTAATAGAACTGAAATTATCCATCAGTAAAGGAAGATCCACACATATATAAAACTGCCATTCCCAGAGTTTAGATAAAACATTTCCCAACATTTTGCAAACATAAACATTGCATATTTATACAGTGCAGTTGCAAGAACTGCTTTTTTTTCCATAGTGTTATTAATAATATTTACTTAACAACTTTCAATCAGTTTTCCCCATAATCCTAAATTTGCATACACATAAATGTTGAAGTATTATGTCCCCAGACAAATACAGTTATTTAAGGGGAAATTCATTTCCATTTTGCAATTATGGAAATCAGCACAGCAACTAAATTCCAAAACCAAAGAAAAATAGCTACACAGAGATTAATAACAGATTAGGATGATTAACTGCCCCCAATCCAAAAGACCATAGTTAAACTATTGTAACTCTACTTTGCTATTTTTATTGCTGGCTCCCTATCTTGAGCCACACTGCACTACCAGCTCTATGAAGGCAGGGAGCCTTAGTGAAGGAATAGAACAAAATTATGAGAAACCCACTTCTTCCTGTGCATGCTGATCTTCCTCATCTATCAATTGGCAGGCTTAAAACCAGGAAGCTCTCTCTGGCACTCGCTCAAGAACTAACAATTTTGACATCAACACTCAGGGTTGCTGAACGCCCAGATACAGGCAGTTACAGAGATGACCCTACACAAAAGGTGCCAGGTTTTGACCTTCCTCGCCAGCATTGGTCAACTCTGAACAGGATCCGTACCTAACATGTTGTCTGCCAGGACTCATTGTTTAAGTGGAGTCTTGTCTCTACTCCTCAGTGTGTCTGTGACACTCCTCGACAAAATATCCATCATATTGTGTCCGAATGTCCATTGAGCTTACACCAGCCCAATGTCTGATTTTTTTTTCACATAGACCATCCTGTCCTTGAATGGCTGGGTGGACTGGACATTGACATTTGAACCATTACAAGTCCATGCATTTGCCATATGCTAAATAAATAAATAAATAAATTTCATTAACTGCTTTTCCAGGCCAGTCTTACATTTTAATTAAACCACCTGGAACACTTTATAAATATACTGAAATACTGAAATAACTTACACTCTTGTGTACTGATATAGATAGTCCTCAACTTACAACCACAATTGAGCCCAAGATTCACGTTGCTAAGTGTTGTGATTTGCCGGCAGCCTGTGTAGACAGCAACGGGATCAAACAATGTGCTTAATTATGGTCTTGGGAAGCCTTGGTCAGAACACTGTGAGAATTGTGTTATGTGAGTTTTGCCCCATTTTACATCTTTTCTTGACACATTTGTTAAGTGAATCACTGCAGTTGTTAAATTAATAACACGGTTGTTAAGTGAATCTGGTTTCCCCATTGACTTCACTTGTCAGAAGATCACAAAAAGGTGATCACGTGACCCCGGGCAATGGAACCATCATAAATGTGAGTCAGCTGTCAAGCATCCGAATGTAAATCATGTGACCATGGGGATGCTGCAATTGTCATAAGTATAAAAAATGGTCATGTCACTTTTTTCAGTGCTGTTGTGAATTCGAACAGTCACTAAATGAACTGTTATAGGTCGAGGACTACCTGTATATCTGAGAAATGCTTTTTATTTATTTGTTAGGGTTAAAATCTTTCAACGAGGCAATGTAAAATAGCACTCCCTCCTTTCATTTCTATCTGCATAATAACTGTGAGGTGTATGCAACACTATGGGAGAGGTCACCTGATGAACTCTATGGCTGAAGGTCAACTTGAATCTGGATCTTCATTCCATCCCGGTCTGAGTCCAGCATCTTAAACAACACATTCTATTTCACTTCAATACACTATACTACATCACAACCATTATATTTATCTCACTCTATGATGTGAGAGATTTATTCAGGTCAAATAAGAGTATCCAAGTCAATTAAAAGCATCAGATTTAGGTTTAAGAAAGTGGACAACTTTTCAATCTCTGTAATAACTGCATATTACTTAATTGTACAGTCTGTCTAATATCTAGCACCACTTCTAAATAGCTATTATTCTGCTAGCACAAAAACATATAAAATATGTAAAATATAGGTATGAGTTACATTTTGATATTTAAAGATTGGAGTATAAACCTAAAAATTTACAGGTGATATTAATCTCATGTATATTAACTGACAAAAAAGTCCATAATACAATATTGTATCTTACCTTAAGAGATCGGTGAAGTTTTCTATGTTTTAAATCCCAGATATTAACAGTGCTATCAATTCCTCCACTTGCAATATACACTGAATTCGAACTCAAGCTTATACATGTTTGCTTTGTCTAGTTGCCAACAAATTAAAAAAATAAACATCAAGATAATATCAACATCAATTTTAAACTAGGATAAAAAGTTAATACAATCTGAGGCATTAATATAGATCTGATTAAAATAAATGACATTTGTATTTTAATGAAATGAAAAAAAAGTGTTCAACAAATATGTCACAGACAAAATAAAATGACATCATTGTGATGGCTTATTCAATAGTTCAAATTTAATTTACCAACACTATACCCCAAAATTAAAAGTTAGCAGGGGCCAATGAAAGCTCATTTTGAGGTTTTTCCTTTAGTATCAACTAATTAGTTTCATCAATTAGATTTATATCCTGCTTTTCCTCACTGAACTTATGGAACTATATACTGTACTTTTGCCTTTTATTTTCCCCTCACAACAACCCTGTGGAATAACCTGCCTGACAAAAAGTGACTGGTCCTAATCTATTTAGCAGGCTTCGGTGATTGAGGCTGAACTTAGTCCAACACCTTAACCATTCTATTTCTTTTAGCAGCAGAAAGATTAAAGATGAATTATAGTAATTATCTGCTCTTTCAACAATGTACTTTGTGATTGATTAGTAATAATTGTTCAGGGTGCTTTTTAAATAGAAAAGAGGGATCAAAATATTTTAATTAAATAAATGAAAATGGATGCCTGAAATAAAAATCATAGAATTTTAAATAACAGTGTGTCTACTGAAGTATATATTGAGTGGTCCATGAACAGTGTAATTTATATTGCTGAATAATCATCCATTCCCTTTCATTGCTTTTCCCTGCAGCCTTCACACTGCAAAGAAGTTTGAAGCAAATTATACATTTTCTTTGACAAATGAAACACTTCTGCATTTATAAAAACAGACACCACATAATTGTATACAAGGCTGGAAACAAATCATTTTCAAATCATTAATATCTGTAAGTAGGTGAGTAGAGTCATAATACGGCAACACCAAGCCAGTGTTAGCCAATTGCTAAAAAACTATGCAGGATCAGAAGTGGTTAGCACTTAGATAAGAGGCAATCGGGAAATCTTAAATTGTAAACTAGAAAATTCTCTTCCTCCAGAATATTTTTTTCAATGAGAAGAAGTTTCACAATGTTGTGTTAATAAAATCACATCACCATTCATTCATTCATTCATTCATTCATTCATTCATTGGATTTATATGCTGCCCCATCTCCCGAGGGACTCGGGGCGGCGTACAATCATAAAAACAATATAAATACTATACTATTTAAAAAGAGATTAAACATGAAACCCAATAATCCAAATTAAAAATAACACTATTCATTAAAAGGAGCTGGGCTTAATTCAAAAGAGCCTGGATGGCTTTCTATAGAACTTAAGCCATTATGGATGTAACATAAAAGGCATTGCTTTGGGAATACCACTGGCAAAAACCATTCATTCTGAAATATGTACTGGTTCTAGATACTATCAGAAAGATCTTAACAAGAACAGAGAATAAAATTTCATAATTAATAACAGCTTAATTTTTGAAGGCAGCATTATTAATGTATTTCAGGATTATTTTAATGCCACAGGTAATAATAGCCAATAAAAACAGATATACTATAGATAATGGGAATTATGATTACATAATTTACTATAATTTAATATAATTACAATTATAAGAAACAGCAGAAAGTTCTAAGTTCCAAAACAGCAAAAATCAAGAAAACTTTTAGATGGATTGCAACTTTGTCTGATGTCCAATAAAAAAGTGATCACAAATCTTACATATGACTTGTTTTAAAAATGGTTGAGAACAGATTAAAAAGCAGATAACATTGAAGAAGAATTTTTTAATCTCTACTAGTGCTCATTGAGTAATGAATACTGTATTAAGAAACAGCAACAATTGCTTTCTGGATTGTTTACAATATTTCTTTGGTTTGGATTTTATAGTACCAGATTTTGTTCTAGACCAATCCCTGCGAATTAGCTTTGCTGTTATTATATTCTTACATACAAGTAGAGATCGTATTTCCTGTTTTTCATTTGGAACATTCTGTGATTAGACCCCAGCAGGTCTTTTTCCCTTACTTTTTATTTTGGTGGAGAGCAGAGTGAATTATATTGCAGAGTGAATTATATTGCCTTATGTCTTTGAATTCTATTCACAAAAAAAGTGCCTGGAAGTACAACAGTGGTACCTACTGTATAATGCACCCTTTAGAGTAGCCATATTTTTTCAGGCCTAACTACTTTCTATTATTGCTATATGATTTGGAAGGGAGGTGTTACTATAAAGAATTGCAATCAGATGCTACATTCATGACTTTGCATACTCTGAAACATCTTTCTGGAACCAAATCCAAAACATGATTATGAATTTATATAAATATCTAAACAAGTATTATGTATTTTTGAAACACAGAACAGATATTAAGTAAAATTCATTTATTTGTAAATCTTATCAACTGAATCTAGAGGGTTTACTTCCAGGTTAGTAATGCAGAGATTATTAGGAATATTATGAACATTTCCTGGGAATTTGAGAACTTGAGTACATATAAATAGCAATGCACTAAAAGACCACCTTTAAAAAAGCTGTTCTACTTACCCCTTCAGCTAGTTCAAAGAGTGGAACTGGTTTTCCTTTACAATTTGAAACCACTATCTTATCACCAATAGTTGACGCTGTTACCAAAAGGTTATCTGAAATAAGAGTCATGGAATACAACATGTGCTTTTGTTTAGCAAAATTGTTTTAGTTGGGAAGAAAACCTCTTTTAAGTGGGCATTTAATCACATACATTTCACAACTGAGAGAACAATACATTTTCAAGAGTTACCTAAAAAAAGATACAATTTATTTTGACAGTGACCAATAATCCCAATAATCAATAGGTATCCTGGCCGTTCCAACACTGCATCTCTCCAGTAGCTGCTTAAGGATGAATAGACCACAGTGATTACAGAGCAGGTGGCTAGATTCTGTGCAACTAATGTAGCAAACCCTTCTGCATCACTACTCTTTTGCATTTTAATATTTAATGACTATGGACCTCACAGTTTAAGGATCAATATTATAATATAGTTAGGCCATGTGTAACTGACAGATTGGATGCCAAATTGTGATTTTAATATAGATTTTATCTGATATTTATTATTTTATTCTAGAATTTTTAACTGAATATTCCTTGAGTTGTTTTTATTTGTTCTGGTTTCTGGTCTTAGACTAATAAACTTGATATGATTTGACAATGACCAGAAATTATGAAAAGATTATAAAAGGTTATAAAAATATTCTATTTTTGAAAAAAAAAGTAAGATATGTCATTTGATATTTTATCATTATTCAAGACTTGATAATTAGCTGATGTTTACAATATTTTCGATACAATCCAGTGAAACTATTTGTGTCTTTTTCTTGCTATCATTCTCTCAACATTAGATGTGATTGAATTAGAAAAGCTTATAGCAGAAAATTCTCAATACCTGTGGCTTATTTATAACCTGTTAGTAAAATAAGATTCAGCAACAGAACAAGCCAAATATGGTATGATTAAAATTAAAATTTAAAGAAAACAATTAACATACAACATAATATCTATGGAAGGTAACTATCAAATTTACTGCAAATACTTGAAGTGTACATGTCTGATGTTTTTTATGGATAGGTTAAGCCGATGTTGATTGCCAAAATAGATAATTCATATAAAAAATTGTAGGAAATAGTTGGATCATTAGTGTTTTCTTTTGTTTTTTGAATTTGGTGGCAATATCACAAACTTCAACAATTCTAGAAGATGCTTCATTGTAAAAAAATTCTAAATAACAACTTTTTAAACAGCCCTTTTATGTTAAGTATTACTAAGTCTCATATTCCTACCAAGTATGTAGAATTGGCTCTGTATATGATAAAGATGCTAGGATATTTTACTTTTTTTATTGGAAATGGTACATAATAACATCCTTACAGCAATAGCAATATGCTTCAATGTGAAGAACAACTTTATATTTAAAAACCAATCTTATGCTTATTTAACCACAAAACCATTTATGGGTTATAATTCTGCACATGATCTTTATTAGATCTGAAGCTTGGGTTTATCCAAACATAAGGCTTTTTAAAATATTAGATTTTGCCTGCTTCATTGCAATACATTTTTTTCAGATTAGATAGAAACTCCAACTGTTTATTATGATTGATGATTCTTATTAGGTTAGTTGCCTTTGCTAATTACTGGCTTTGTTTTCATTTTAATAACGGTTTCAACATGTCAAATTGATATAAATCACTTTTACATGTGGCATTAATCTAATGCTCTCTCAAAAATTCTTAGTTTTTATACAGCTTTTAAATATCTTTCTCTTTTGTTTTTTGCTTTTCTTGCTTGCATTTTCAGATATTTATAATGGGGGGAGGAAGCTGGGCAATAACTGAGATATGGAATTTCCTGTAGAAAATTTTTTGAATAGCCTTATCTGAGGTGTCATAAATAGGCAATTAGGACAATTGCTATTAATACAGAAATACAGCTTCAGATACTGAAACAACAAAGGATACTGTTGCTACCCCAGCATACTGAATTAACTGGGTGAGATGTATGGGGACTAAACTGGTCCACAACAGTTATAGAAGACGAATCCCATATTTTAACATCATCATCTCCTGAAGAAGCAAAACGGACGCCTTCCTGCATCTCTACACCTGTAAAGGAAAATTAAAATTATTACAAATGTTTTTATTAAATATTATGCTATCTGACAAACCCAAAAAATGTGGTTTGTTGTACTTGAGAGAACAATAAAGGTATAAAGTATAAATAAGATTAATGCAAGTTGTGGCAAAAATTTATTGCCAGGCATGTTTTTTTATTGCCACAGTATAGTGGGGCACAAACAATTATACACTAGTAGTATAAACCTAATCATCATCATCATCATCATCATCTCAGATTAATAAACCCAACCATAAATTCTTGTCATTAATAACAGCAAAAAGATGTCAAATATTCAACAAAAATATTTACGATCTTACTTTTGCTACACGCCAATGCTTCCAAAATGTAATTTCTAAAAACAGTTAATTGAAAAAAGTGAGTAAAAAATCTTTGAACTAGAACCAGATTTGATAACTTATGAGTTGCTAAATCTGTCTATAAACACTACATTTTCAACCTAATAAATTGTGGGGCATCAAGTATTTCAGGAAAGAAATACTATCAAACAAAATAAAACTACAAAAATATGTTCATGGTGCTATTTAAAAATGTATTTCCTTTTCTTTATAAACAAATTCGATCACTTTACATAATTGCTTAAAAATCAATAAGTGTTCATTCAAACCACGACTTAAATATAATGCTAACTCATGGTTCATTTGTATGATTTGTTGAATAATCTCATTGTCCATTCACACATTACAGGTGAAACTCGAAAAATTAGAATATCGTGCAAAAGTTCATTTATTTCACGAACGGTATTCTAATTTTTTGAGTTTCACCTGTACTGTATGTCATAAACTTTCTTTTGAAAGGGTAGGATAACTATGAAGACTTTGGTCACAGATTATTGACCCAGAGCACAATCAAATTGGAGGCTTCTAGATATCCATACTTCAGTTTCATTCATTTGGCTGCTGCTCTAATATAATATATGTGATGGAACAAGAGGGCCAACTGTTACATTTCTCAGACTGAGAAAAATTCTTTTCACTGTAATTTGGTACAAATGTTACTGGTTATTAGATGGACCATCTATTGTTTACATTCACACTTATTCCAATATTCTATCCCATGAATAGAAATCTTATCTATAATTTTCTCTGCATCGCAGCCTTCCACTCATCAAAGAACTTGGAGAGGCTGGGGAGGGGGGAAGGGATAAAGTATTAGTTATCCTCTAGTAAAGGCAACACATGATCTGTCAGTACAACAGAACAAAGCCACACCTCTTATGTTAACCTGGATAAAGCACTACTTTCACTAATGAAGAAGAGGATGGGAATGTCTATGGAGATTCTCAGTCATCCAGGTCATGGTTGTCCCAAAGGTGCTTTTTTTCAAGAGACAACTGGACTTTCTGATTTTTCTTTGAAGATGTTTTGCTTCTTATCAAAAGCTTCTTCAGTTGAAGAAGCTACTTCAAAGAAAATCCAGTTGCCTCTTGAAAAAAAAAGCACCTCTGGGACAAGAAGATGGGAAACAATATTATTTCTAAGCCATATGTCTAGGCAAAATAATTTAAGATTTTTTAAAATATAATCTTACCTTCATTTGAAATTTAAGAAAATATGAAGTACCTCCCCCTGTATACTAAACCATCTGTATCTTCCCAGTTTTAGCATGCAATAGACTAGAGGTGTCAAATTTGCAGCCTGCGGGTCGGATGCATCACATGCTGGCCATGCCCACCCCTGGTTTAACGAAGGGGGGGAAAGTTGCAATAGGTCATGTGACGATATGTCATTGCGAGTTTGATACCCCTGCAATGGAATTCATTTGCCCAGTATGGTTCAGACCAGTGTTCCTACTTCAGTTTCTGCCTTCCCATTGGCAGGATTTTTTTCCTACCAATATTCTCTATGACTCTTCAGCAGTTCTTGCCTGATACTGGTTGATGGAAGTAGGAACATAATCTGGAAAGTGAGTGCTTCTGGTGCTGTTAGCCAGACTGGAAGCAGGCAAAGCAGGCTCATTCACGCAGTAGCAAGGATTTGAGAGTGAATCAGCATTAGCCTTGTCATCATATGATGGAAGTATTTTGTTAAAAGTAATTTTCAAGGTTACAAAAAAATTCCCCAAAGTCACTGTCTGGATACTTAAAACACAAATGAATAGCAGTTCTGTTTAAATCTAAATGGCTCACTGAGTCTATAGAAAGAACTACAAAGAAATCCTGTAATGTGAGTGTCAAACTTCATGAAATATTTCTGTAGAATGAAAGCCACTGTGCTGCTTGCTTGCACTGTTGACTCCCAAAACTCCTAGAGAATTTTTGAAGGAAAAAATGTGGGCAAGTGTATCAAGGCTGGTTTTCTTTTAATCTACCCTGGGTTGACGAAAACTCATATAGATTTTAAAAACTTAGAGGGTGGGGGGAGACACTCCTTAAAAATGAGAATTGCTTGGCAAGTTGCTTGAAAGTCCAGCCAAAACAGAGAGAGCATTCAAACTCAGAAAACATTTAGTAGGTTCTTTCTCTCTCTCTCACTCTCTCGATATAGTCCAATGTTTTTGAATTTCTTTTGTCAATAGCATTATATAGAAAAATAATACAAGTGAAACAGCACTGATAACATTTTCGACTTGCTCTCGATCAGACGTATTTCCCATTAAAAGGACTTAAAGAGAAGGGACTCTTCCTGTAAGTGCAGGTCAGGGATTTGGGATCATTATGAGCTCATAGATAGTGCAAATTAAGGCCATGGCCAGATGTCCTTTGCCAGCTCTCTTTGAAGTGCACCAGCTGCACTTCAACCTGGGATGAGTTATTCTTTCTACATTAACTCATGCACATCATATGAGTTTGCTTAGATTACTACAACATATCCTACACAAGGCTGTCCCTGAAGACCACTCAGAAGCTATAACTGATTCAAATACAACAGCCTATATATTTGTTTTTCAGTTGCAACCCCATATAAGTGGAATAGAATTCCCCCTTGAAATTAAGCTGACACTTTTGCTATTGGCTTTCCGGAAGCTATTAAAAACATGTTTTGGAAGGCTTTGGGGAATGAACGGTCATAAATTGTTCAAACTGTATTACAATAGAATTTTGTATTAATTCTTATTTTAGATGTTTACTATGTTTTTGCTTTTATGGAAATAAACTGCCAATTTGGTTTTGACACTGCACAAATACAGTAAACAAATAGTTGATAATCTGCTTTAAATTTTGTCATGGCCCCATCAGAGCCCAGTTTGGAAGAGGAGGAGTTGGAACTGGGACCATCCAACAGGGAAGGCACGTCTCCCTTGGCATGTTTCGAGAGGCCAGGGGCTGAGGACAAGGCTATCTCAGGCCCTCTCAGGCATTGGGGGAAGTGGTTGACCAGACGGAGAGCTGTCTTCACAGATACAGGGGAGGATCGGCTGCTTACAGGCAGTGGGGCTGATAGGCAGCAGATCTTCTCTGATGAGGAACAACTGTCTCCTCCACTCAATCCAAGGGCGTGCAGAGTGGAGCACAGGCAAACTCAAGAGAAGGGCTGCACGGCTACTTGGGAGAAGATTCCCCACCCCTCCTCACAAGGAACACCTGGAGGGAAATGACTTAAGAAGAAGCCATGGGGAGTTAGTCTTCACCGGGAACAACTTTTTTGCTTTGACTTACACTCCCCTGCTTTGAGTCAAGCCTGTTGCCGTTGGCCTTGCCTTGTTTAGAAGATTGCTTCTTGCCTTTTGTCTTGGATCTCGCCCTTGTTTTATGGACTGCTTTTGGTCCTTTGCTTTGCTGTGCCTTTGGAATTGCTCCCTACCTTGGACTTTTTCTTTGCCCCGAGGACTACCATTATCTTGTGCCTGGACTCTGCCTGGACTGGACTTGGAATCCTGGATCTTGCCCTGTGAGCATGCTCCTACTCTGTGGACTTTATTTGTACTATAGGGGCTATTGTTTGGGGGAATGAGGGTGGCTGCCTTCAGGGTGGCATGGGAGTGGAGCCTTACCATTGGAGGGCCATTTGCAGGAACATTTATTGAGAGAAATAAAAGATTCTCTAGAGAGGCCTGCCTTGCCTTGATCCTCTGGGTCATAACAAATTTAGACTCAAACACTATACAGTCCATAAACCTAGTTCAAAAGAATACTACAGTGGCAAGGACATGATGTTATTACAGTAGACTCTGCAATCAGAAACAATCATAAAAATTAGAAGTTCGACCAATACAAAAGGTGTTAGGCAGATTTATTTTATGCCACCTGGCTTCAAACAACTCTGGTGGCTCACAATACAGGCAATATAATTAAAAAGAACAAAACTAAATGTAAGAAAAAGAACAAGTAAACCCTGCAGAACTCCCAAACATCCCAACAATATCTAACATCCAGCAGAGAATTCCAGACATCCTAGGCCAGTGATGGCCCCTGCATATGTGCCTCGCCCCCGCGCATTCATGTACACCCTGTGTACACCCCACCCCCCACGCATGCACACAACCCCCATGCGTGACCTGCCCCTACACAGCAGAGACCTTAAGACCAGCTGGCTGGCAGGAGGCGTGCGCACACATGTGCGGCAGAGCTGAGCTGGGGTGACAGCTTGCGTGCCCAGAGAGAGGATTCTGCATGCCATGTCTGGCACGCATGTCACAGGTTCACTATCATAGGTCCTAGGCCAAAGGATGACAAAACAGCCAGATCTTTAAGGTCCTCTATAACCCTAACAGGCTGGGACTCACCTAGATCTCAGGGAAATCTCATTCTAGAAGGCAGGGAGAGGGGCAGAGAAGTTATATTTTCTGGGTCTTGATAGATTGCATTATTTAGTCAAGCGCTCCTGAAGGGCACCAACCCCATCAGCTCAAATCAGTCACAGTCTCTCTCTCTCTCACTCACTCACTCACACACACACACACACACACACACACACACGAAACAGGCAGTCCCTCAAATAACCAGGCCATATGCCACATAGGGTTTTATAAGTCATAACCTGAAATTTGAATCATACTTGCAAGGAACCAGGCAACCAGTGCTGCTCATGGAACAGAGGCATCACATGTGCATACACATATTGCTGCATTCTAGACCAGTTGAAGCTTCAGAATGGTCTTAAAGCGCAGTTCCATGTACAGCATGTTGCAATAATTGAGCTATGAAGTGACCAGGATTCCCAATCCTGGAAGAAGCACAACTAGCACACCAGATAAATCCCGGAAGAAACACAATCCCAGAAGAAACATAACTAGCACACCAGATAAATCTTTGCAAAGGAACTTCCTGACCACAATCCCTTGCTAATCAATCGGGAACTGAATCCAGGAAGAATTTCAGATTGCCACCACGCTTTAACGGGGAAGTGTATCATCATCCAAGGTCAAAAAATACAAAAACCCTGGAACCAGATGGTTCCAATACCCAGAACCACTTGGGTCTTGATAGAACCAAGTCAGAGGTGATTCCTCCCCACCTAGGATTAAATGGTATAGCAGCACAATTGAAATATAATATTCCATACTTAGTAAGAAATATGTGCTATATACTATACAGATTTGGTAATTTCTGAAGAATGGAAAGTGGTCAAGTGATATTAGAACTTGAATAATTGCCTACACAGTGACTTGAAGTTTTCCATAAAAACGTTAATTCCTGCTTTAGACTGCGCAATATCTATCTATCTATCTATCTATCTATCTATCTATCTATCTATACACACACACACATACATACACACACATACATACACACACCTATATGATCATAAAAACTTTTTCATTAAAATATAGTCAATCAATACAATAACTTTGCATTTGCAGTATGTGGGGGGGGGGGGAAATCAGAATATTAGTTTCACAATTTATGTAAACAATGATCTCTGTGCATAGCTGTTTCAGGATCTGGCAAACAATGAAGGTACATATTTAGGAGCCAGCACAGAGAGGGAATGTGGCTTCAGCTGATGTATGTTGATGAATTATCAGTTTCATAGAGAATTAATAGACTTGAACAGTTCATTCTTCAGGGGGAAATTCCAAAGATCACAGAGCAAAATAAGGAATGTTATATACTTTTCTCTCTCTTTGACCCACATTAAATAGACTGTACCAGTAGACCAAACTGCATTCTAGACTCTGAGTTCCTTATTTTACCCGCATGTACATTTCCATAAAATGTTGTAAAATTACGCTCACCACAAATTAAAATGTTTTAAATTCCATACACTGTTTACATTTTCCACACAGCGCCTATATTTGAACTCCATGTCAAAAACAAAGGTACACAAGGCATTTGTTGCTCCCGGAGCTTTCCAAAAACCGGTGGAAGCCTTTCATTGTAACTGCCCGTCAAGTGAACCAATTCACCCAATTCTTCTATGGGAGCCCTCCTGTATAAGAGACGCGAAGAAGCCATAGCCAGACTCCTTCCATCCCATACAGAGTCGCTTGAACTCGCATTTCTAAAGATAGACCCTCCTAGGGAACTTAACCAACTTTGTTTAGACCCACAAAGAACTACGGAGAAAAGGAGCGTTTCGGGGTTTTATCTGGGGCGCGGGGAGAAACAGCGGAGGATACTTTGGCTCCAGCGGAGGAGGTGCAGGGTTACTATTTCACACCTAAAGCTGCCTCCCGTTCGAGAAAGCTAAGGGGCCAATCCTGCCCGGTCA
Source organism: Naja naja (assembly GCA_009733165.1). Taxonomy (NCBI): domain Eukaryota; kingdom Metazoa; phylum Chordata; class Lepidosauria; order Squamata; family Elapidae; genus Naja; species Naja naja. The sequence goes on along the minus strand of CM019154.1, from coordinate 16,210,375 downwards.
GGGTCCGTTGTGCCATTACAGGGACCGCGAAGAGCCAGAACCAAAATTGAGGGAAGGACCATAAGACGACCAGCCACCTCCAGGACGAAACAGAGGGCGTGCCGGGTCTCCCACCCTATCCCCATTCCGACTACGGAGAGATTTCGCTTCGCCCTCACCTTCCCACTTCTCCGGGACACCCCGTATAACAGCCTTTTTAGCCAGTCCGGACCATTATTATTTTTGTCTTCCCACCATCCAGCCGTTGTCTTTTCACAGTCCAAGCCAACCAGCGCGCTCGATGCCCTCCCCTACCCTCCCCGAGGACCAAAGCGGTCGGAGCCGACTTTTCCCCGCTTCTTACAACTTAGCAGACCGTCCCAACAGCCACCGCGAGAGTCCTCTAACCAACCCTTTTACGGCAGCCGAGAGGGAACAAACTTAGCGAAGTGCGCTCGGGTGCCGTAACTAGGGACGGAGGGAGGGAGGAGGAAGCGGGGAGGCTAGGCTTAGCCTGAAAAAAGGCTCTTCCCGGGAGGTGCGTTTCTTTGTTAAATGGGGCGAGCAAGTAAAAAGGATCTTGGTAGAACTTTTTTTTACGGCACAGGCTTCGTTTCGTGTCTCCTATTTTGCAAATGTTTACTGTATCTTACACTGCGCTCTGAAGAACTTCAGCAACAGAGTGGTCAATGTCCGGAATACTCTACCTGACTGTGGTTTCTTCCCCAAACCCCAAAAACTTTAACCTTAGACTGTCTACTATTGACCTCATCCCTTTCCTAAGAGGTCTGTAGGGGGCGTGCATAAGTGCACCAACGTGCCTGTCGTCCCTGTCCTATTGTTTCTTTTATTTTTCTTATATGTATCCATGTATTTATAACTATGTTTATACTTATGCCTATTATCTTGTAAGCAATTGACTAATCAAATAAATAAATAAACCCCAAAAACTTTAACCTTAGACTATCTACTATTGACCTCACCCCTTTCCTAAGAGGTCTGTAGGGGCACCAATGTGCCTACCGTCCCTGTCCCATTCATGTATTCATAACTATGTTTATACTTATACCTATTATCTTGTAAGCAATTGACAAATAAAATAAGATAGATAGATAGATAGATAGATAGATAGATAGATAGATAGATAGATAGATAGATAGATAGATAGCAAGCAAGCAGAGCCACCCGGGAGAAGAGGAATGACGGAAGAATTCGGGAGCGTCGGAAAAACTAACGGATTGTGGCATAAACGTTCGAGGAACTAGAGTTGCTTTCATCATATATGCGAATCATAGTCTGTGATGAAGTCTTAGCATACATACGTAACTTCCAGCAGGTTTTCATTGTCGTTTTTTCTCCTTTTCATTTGATCGACTATTGGCAACTGAGGACAACACTGTGTACTAGCTAGTGAACTCTCATTCACAAAATATGATGTGTTGTAATCAGTGGTGTATTAACCATTAAGCAGACTTAGTGCTTAGGGCACCAGGCCCACACAGTTGAGAATATGGCTTCGTTTGTACAGTATGTACAAAGGAGGAGGCCACCAAGATTTTTCAGTGCTTAGGGCACCAGTGAGCCTTAATCCACCACTGGTTGTAATTTTTAAGGAGCCAGAGATTGGCTTTGGTGACGTTCCTTTGGCTCCTCAGGCCCTGGTCATCTTTGATTCTGGATGGGATTGACTTTCCTATACCTGGCTGGTGCACAATTTGGCTCTCTTCAGTGGCTCTTACTCAAAAAGCAAGTGGCAGCTATGGCTTAGGGTGGTTCTTTGAAGATTTCCCATGTGTGCAAATTGGATCCTTTCAAGGTCATTCATGCCTTGGTTATTTCCTGCTTGGGTTACTGCAACATACTCTACATGAGACTGACCTTGAACATCACTCCGAAGCTACCACTGGTCCAGATTGTAGCAGCTTGCAGTGGTGGGCACCCGTTATACCTGTAACAGCACATGCTGCATTGACTTAACAGATAACAGATAATCAGAGTTGGAAGGAACCTTATAGGTCATCTAGTCCAACCCCCCAACTAAGCGGGAGACCCTACGCCATTTCTGACAAATGGCAGTTTCCTTCCAGGGGCAATTTAAAGGGGTGGGTATTAACTTTAAAGTCCTACATAGTATGAAACCAGTTGTTTGCAGGACTGCCTTTCCCTGAGGACATGCTCAACTCACCACATAAGCATACTCCTGATCCCTTAAATATAAGAATAAGCATACTCCTGATCCCTTAAATGCTGCCATTTTACATTTTGCCCTATGTTGTATCCCTTGAGGAGTCCTCTACTCCTTTAACCTTCTTAAAAGCACTTAGACTTGACTTTTCCTTCAGTTGCCTAATAGGGTGAGATATGTGTGGGACAAACGTGTGGGCTGGATGGAAAATTTAGCTGTGGTGCTATGTCTATTATTTATTTCATTGTTGATGTATATCAATTTTATTTTGGAATTCTGAGCCACCGAGTTTGGCTTAATATAGATGACCATATAAAATTATTAAATAAATATTGCATTGTTTCATATTACTGAAGAGATGATGACAGAGCTGCTTTAATGATGCAGATTTTCCTAAGGCTGAAAGCAGACCTGCTGTGCCTAGATAGCTGGCTATATGTTTCCCCTACTCCCTCCCTTGAATTCTATATGAGAAATTAGGCTCAATTTGTTACTGAAATAAACTGGGGCTCCAATATCAAGCCTGCAAAATAGCAGATGCTGGCAGCAAAAAAAATGTCTTTGGATAAGCTTGTTTGTCAATAGTTATTCAAAGAGAGAAGAACGCTTTGAAGTTTTTCAAGTTTTGCTCAAGTTTTTTTCTACTGTTTAGAGCAGGGATATCAAACTCAAGGCCCGTGGGCCAAATCCGGCCTGTGGGGTGCTTAGATCTGGCCCATGGGGCCGCCAGGGAAACAGCAAAGGACTGGCCCGCGGGGCCTCCGCCAACAAAAACGGAGCTTGGGAGGGGCGCACACAGCCATTCTAGGCTTCATTTTCTGCCACGATGGCTGCCTGCAGCCCTCTGCCAATGAAAAAGGAGCTTGAGGAGGCTACGTGCAGCAGAAAACGGGGCCTAGGAGCCCGTTTTCACAGGCAGAGTGCTTGGGTCATCACAGGTGCTCCCAACATGAGTGATGTCATAGTGGCCACACCCACCCCAGCCCCCCAAGATTAAATACAACCTTGATGCAGCCGCAATTAAATCGAGTTTGACACTCCTGGTTTAGGGCAGTGTAACTCCACATGCTGAATAACCTAAATAAACTTTTATTGAAGGCAAAATGGGGAAGGAGGTTTTATTTCTACTCTAGCACCTTGCAGAATTTAATAATTCATATTAATTGCATGGTGTTTTCATATATTCTTATATTTACAGTATTGGTAAAAAATATAGTACATTTCACAAAAATATGGTCATATATGCATAAATAGGAGTCTTTTTGCCAACATCATCTTTTTGCTTGAACAACAGATTATTTATTGGTTACTAATACTCATATTTAGTCTCTAGAAGAAACCATTGAGGTTAGAACAGTCACTATGTGAAACAAGTATGGTTTACTGAAAAAAGATTCAAAATAGTTTAGAAAAATGACTTGTTTCAGCTATTTTCAAAGACAAGATTAACCACACTTTATCCAGATGCAATTCACTAAATTGCAATCTAAAATTGAAATATAATCTTTTCTAGTATTCATTGATGCAGCTCAGAAAACAATAACTTGCTTCTGTCACTGTTTAGGGGTGTGCAGTATTTCGTATTCACTTCTGAATTGATGGCTGGAAAAGAATACAGCATCTCTGCAGTTCTTTAAAGAACGGCATATTTTTCCACAGTCAGATTATTAAGTTGTATTATTGCCACATAATCCTAGACAAAAATTACCTTAAAAATCACAGTGCTTTATTTGCACACATAGTATTCTGAAACACATTTCTGGAATCTAAAGTGCTGCAATTCCAAATATATATTTCACCCCCAGCTTTTTGCTTGGTATAAAAAGAACCAGAGAAAGGATGAGAAAATGTTATGCATTTTTTAACTGAGAGTAGTTTGAATAAGTGATTTTTATGCATCCTTTTTACTCAGGACAGTAGTTCAAAATACTTCTGCTTCTTACTGAAACTTTGAAAAGAAGTTGATATATAAATGTTAATGTGGTATCAGTTTTTAATTATTTGTTATTTTACACCTCTGCCAAGTGCATTAATAGGAATGTGATTTTATTCCTTTCTTCTTGTAGTCTGCAGATGCAAATATAAGGGCAAAGATCTTGCTGTTTACAGTTGCTACAAGAGAAGAATGGAGATAATGTTTGTATTTCTAACTTGCAAAATAAATATTACAAAAAGTAACAAAAACTCCATAGACAAGATTAAGCAGGTGTCACTTCTACAGCATTTTGACATCCTAGTTCTAACAATATACAAATATATCTAGAAATACAACATTCAATAAAAAGCTGCCAACACACTGATTGCTACTAGAAGTTGATGGAAGAATATCATATCTGATGCTAAATAATTACTTTTAAACAGTTAAGGCAAATAGAAAAATATTTATACAGTTAACTGGAATGGCTTTCATTTAAGAATGCAATCAAAAGAACTGTGTAACTGGCTTTATTTTCATTATTTTTGAAGAAAACAATGAAACTGAAACCATATTGAACCAAGATGTATACAACCAAGCACCAAAAATAATATTTCTAAACCAAGAGCAACAGAAAATGCAAAAATCAATATGTTAATTATTTAAATTACTGCTTAAAGTATTTTATAAATCTAAAGATTTTTGTGAATCAGTTCTAGACTTCAACTAACAGAGCTCCAGTTGTTTCAGAGTGATGGGATATTGATCCAAAAAGCTGTCAAATCAATCATTAAATGAAACATGTCAGTTTTACTCCTGAAAAACCATTCAAGCAAGGAGAGATACTATCCAGCTGAAAACGTTTCCTGCCATTATTACACATCCATTTGCTGGATCGAACAATTTGCTTAAATTTTTTATTGATGGCAGAGTGATCTCAAATGGGATCTGGAAAAAAGAGAGAAAATGTTGACTAAGCAATATGCTTGTGTTTGAATTAAGTTGTGGCTGATCATCTTAGCTAAAGATAGTCTTTGAGAGGAACCTTTTTATTAGGAACAATTGTTTCTCGGCCTTTTGGTTAATATCACATATACTAATAAGATCTTAACTACAGAAAACTAGAAAAAAATTGCCCAATATACATACATGGCCAAAAATCAATCACTTTACATTAGCAGAAAGAGATCTACCTGTCACTGTAATCCCCCAAACTGATTCTGAATTACACAGAACAGTAAGCCTTCAAAGTTACCATGGCAGTTGGAACTAGTGCTTCTATCTCTGTGCAATTCAGTTCAATTCAATTCTGAATGGTGATGTCACATCACTTACCAACAGCAATCCTGTCACTCCACTGCTGCCATTAACCAAACCATCGGTCATTAACCAAGGACCCACTCCGATCCAAGCCATTCCCATTTTGGTCCCTCCCAGCCCTGAGGCTCGATAAGCGTATGGTAAGGACTGGATTCCCTCCTCTGCTTATCCCACACCCATCGCTGTACTTGCCCCTGTCCAGCTCTACTTGCCACTGCACCTTCTTGCTGGGGGTCAAGTCCCACCTTAGCCATGAAAGCCTTAAGAGGCACCACCATCACAGCATGTCCTCTGTATGGATACCTTATGATCCAATCTTACAAATTTACATAAAAACAAACAAACAAGCTACAAGTCTGTATTGTACTTTACAAAAGAATACATAAAAACTTTTTCTTTTTTTAGATCACTTGAGAGGGAAGTAATATTGTAACACATGACAAACATGTACATATTGTATAATGTATTGTACATGTATTGTAACCTAAGAAAAGCTTATATTCCAGACAACAAAAATTATAATCACGCTAATACAAATAACTTCTTATTCAGAATATAATATGTTTTCCAGAATACAATTAATAACAGAAACCTACTAGAAAAGAATTAGAATTGGGAAAATATATTTTTAAAAATCCAAATAACGTACCTCTTTAAGCGGTGAAGGGTGATCTGTGGTGATAGACAACAAGGCTTTTATTTCAGAAAAGCACACTTTAACCATTTCCTAAATAAATAATAAGAAAATAAGGGCTACTTTATTATATATTTTTAATTTCTCATATCATACTATCAACATGTTTGGCCAAAATTAAAAAGTATTTTCTTATAAACCAAAAGGTGTTTTTTTTAATTACCCATAGAAAATTTTAGCAGACTAGGTCTTGTTATTCCAAGAAAAATAAATAATAATAAATAAATAAATAAATAAATAAATAATAAAAATAAAATAGAAATAACACATTGCAACTGTTTTTAGTTGAAAATTGTATTCCTGATCATGAATTGTGGACGTGTAACATTTTTTTCTCTGAACTGAGATAACTGACATTACAATTCTCATTCACGTTTTACCAGTCATGATTTTTTTTAAAAAGCATATGATTTTCTGCTTCAGTTGAGGAATTAGGTAAACACATAAATAATGATCCCTTACAAAAAGAATGACTGACCTGGTATATTCAGCGACACATTGATGCAATCTCTGGTATCAAAGATATCAGAGATTGTCTTTTTTAATGTTTAATTAAAATGTATTATAAGATAAAATATAAATAGAAACAAAAATCAGAAAAGTTTAAAAATGAAAGAATTGTAGAGAAGAAATTTTTAAAAAGTACTGACTTCTGACTTTCAGTGCAGTAGAATACAAAAAAGTTACAACTTCAATCTATTACTTTACATTTGCAAATACTGCAAACATTTCTACAATAACAAAGTTGTTCTAGTCACCAGATATTGAAAGTCTTTTATACAGTTTTCTATGTCTACTGTGTCAGTTTTCACTGTTGCGTCCATCTCCTTGGATTTTCTTCATTTCACTCCCTGAATGTGTTAGTTTCCCCATCTCTCCTCCTGTTGCCATGAAATGTGCTGAGAAAAATGGCATACAGAGTATACCAGCTCTTCTGCAACATCCAACTCTGTTATGTAAAAGGTTTTTGGAAATAAAATCGCAATATGGAAATAATTTTATATATGTCTTCCCAGTTTGAATTACACGTCTCCCACTAAAACCAGCAGCAGGAGGCACCAAATTATATTATAATACAAAGAGGGAAGATTTAAATGTACTATAGTGTTGAAAGAAATATCCTTCTGGGTTCAGTTCCAAGTGGGGAAAAAGACACTGGAAACATGGAGGCTGCTTGGAAAGTTTAATGGTGAACAGGACCACATGGTCTGGAGCTCCAGAGAAAGATGATCACATGCTTGAAGGATCAAGAAAAAAAGGCTGAGGTGCTGAGAGTATCTGGGTTTTATAACCTTTGTTGGGATTTGAATTGAAGCTTGTTTCTAATTGGTTGTCAGACTCCCATGAGGGGCAACTCTGTAGGCTGTCCTGAGTTCCAAGCTTGGTTGACCCTTTGGATGATCTATGCCCTTAAAAGGGCTTTTGGCAATGCTATAGCTTTACCTGGAGACCTTTCTTATGTAAAGTATTCTGGCTCAGGCCTTAATGGCCCAATTAACAAAGGTGGGGGTGAGATTCTGCTTCTGGGGTTCTACTCTTTTAGAAGAAATATTCTGCCTTTTAAATATCTACCAGAATACTTCATTTTTCTAGTTGGGTGCCAACTTCCTACAATCCCTCATTTTTTTTTTCAAAACATGAGAGAGTTTGACAAAAGATTAAAAGGTGATCAGATCAGGGAGACTTGATGGGTGCTTTTTTTTTTTCTGATGCAAAGGAAAGGCATTGGAAAAAGGCAACAGAAAAGGATTCCTTCAGTGGCTCAAAAGCTTTCAAAGTCTGGGAAAACTCCTGGTTTTTTTTTTTTCAAAACAGTATCCAATTTTTTCATGCCAATTAATTTTCAGGTGTTTTGATGTACTTTTTGTGAGCTTACAGTCAGGTTATAAGCACAAGCCTCTACATTCTTCACAGCCTTTAAATTACAGGCTGCCCATTTCAAGGTTATGGTTACTACCTGCCTAGCTCTTAGTTTCCAGGGTTTGTGAGGCCAAATTGAGATTAGCCAGTGTGCAATCCAGGCTATTTAGTATTTTTAAAGTTACACACATGAGCCCTGGGACTTGTACTCATGAGGCCCCAGTGCAACATATCTTGCTTTACTGGACAACTGGGCAGCATCATTTGTGAGTCACAGTCAGGACTTGGGGTTTGGAGATCTCTTTTCTGCTATCTCTTCAGAAATTGCCTGAGGAGGTGCCCCTCCCCATGGAGAGGTTTTGCTTGGGCCTTAGTGCCTCAGAGCAGCAAAATAAAAACAAAACAAAAAAAAACATTTTCTTTTAAAAAAGAAGCAAGGGACAGCTTTGTGTGGAAGCAGGTGAAAAATAACCTATCTAATTCTAAATGGGTGTCTCTGTGTATGTGCCTGTGTATGCAGCTAGGTTTACAATACAGATAATACAAACATGCTGGACAATTTCCCTCCCACCAGACAGAAGTATAAGGTGTTCAGAACTTGCTGGGCCAGCTACTCTCAAATACAATCATGGGTACATCAAATTGGTTACAATATAAATGATACAAGAAAGAAAAACATTACAATGGGTTTCACATTACAATGAATTTTCAGTTACAATGAATTTCCACCCTCCCCCATAGTCTTTCTAACTGTCTTCTGGGGATTGAAAAGTCTTTTAGTCTTTTACTGGTCCATCTCAGGATCCTTTCCTTCATGTCTCTGGATGGCATAGGCTTGGCCTGGTGGTATGGGTGGTCAGTCAGGCTTGGGAAGGTCTGCCCCACTCTGGTTTGTTGTAATGACCTCAGTGGAGGCTGGATCCAAACCCAGTTACTGGTTCCAATGGATAGAATGTCTCTGGGAGTAGCATCTGCTTCCACATGTGGCAGGGCTGAAAGACAAAGAACAAGGGGTCCCTTCCCCTTTGCTGGTAATTCTACCAGGAAAGGCATTGTAAAAGGATTAGAGAGGGGGGTTTGGAGATGGCTTGCAGGTATGGTTTCAGGAGAAAGAAAAATAACACATCAGTATTGCAGTTACTAAACAGATAAATCAGTTTCAACAAAGTGGAGACACAGCAGATGAGAAAGGAAAAACTGGATTCAAATGCTTCAGGAAAAGGATGAACAGGTAAAATCATTTAAACACACAGTAAATGCAAGGATGAAACTTTTCTTGTAAATGAACTTAGAACATTCGTTAATAACCTAGGGTTTTCTTAAAAGCACAGAGAGGAGAAAAATTTAACTCTGTTCCTCATCCAGTCTAATTGGCCAGATCAGACTGGGAGAAGACAATCTCTCGGTGTTTTTAATTCTTAACAATTTAAAATTAATATCCGAAGGGATCAGAGACACTTAACAGTTGCAACAGTTACCTCTAGGACACACAAAGTCTTAGACACACACGTGTGTGGCCACATACCCACACACAAAACACAGAGGAAAACAAAACTCTGAGGTTTACACACACACACTGATCATTCCCACAATAAATCTCTCAGTTAAATTGGGAAGGCATAAATCTTAAGGAACAAACCACATGGTAGCATAGAAGATAGAGAAAGAGACACAGAAAGAAAGAATTAAAAAAAAATCCCATGTGATCCTGTTTTTATATTTTGCCCTTTTTAGTACCTTTATTTAGCACATTGGTCTTCCTGTATCCCTCAGCAAAGCCCATTCCCTATCTATTTTGGTTTTTCTTGCTCATGCCAGCTAGGGTCGGCATCTGCCTCATCCCAAGCCTCCATATAGCTCCCAGGGGGTTCCATTCCATTCAGGACCCTCGACTACCGCTTCCCATGTTTCTGTCCGATGTGGGGTTTCACACTTTGGCTTAGTCGGGTCAGACCAGTTTCAGACACAAGAACTTCAAGAGCAAGAAAAAGAAAAAAGGTGTCTGAGGAGACTTTGGTCGTTGCACCTTATGCAACTAAATGAGACACTTAAAAAACTCTCTATTCTACAGAATATTTTACAAAGTATCATGGCTCCCCTTTTTAAAAAAACCACGAGAGACTCTCTCTCTCTCTCTTTCGCCAAGGTTTTCAGACTGGGGGTATGCTGCCTGTGCAGACTTCTTTCTCTCCCCAAAAAAACAGCCCGTGAGACTCTCTGCCCCCGAGATAAGTACTGGTACTCCGTGCCTCTTTCCTTCAGGCCCGTTTAGCGGATTGGAAGAGCTCAAATCGGGAAAACTTGCTTTTCTGTAAGCAAGTACTGGTACTCGATTTAGCATCAAATTATATAACTACTTAAACCCTGGGGTTTGCTTTTGGGATACTGGACAAAAAAAACCAAATTTTTTCTTCCTCCCTTCAATCATAACCAGCTCGGCTTTTCCTCTTATATACAGAAGGTCTCACACTCTGATGACCTCTCCTTGCTTTTCCTGTCCTGATGGTCATGGCTCTGTAGAGCTAGCAACAGACAAGAGCTAGAGGCCAAACAAAGGAATGAGATCCAGCTGCTGTCCAAGGGTGTAGCCGCACACACACACACACTCTTCCTCCTTCTCTAACAAAAGGTCCTGTGCTCTGAAACTGTTAAACATAACTTTTCTTTTCAGACAGGAACTTTTTAAATGAGAAATAAAACCCTCAAAATGACTCTATAGAGCACTCCACACTAGAACAAGTAGACACAAGGACAGTTTTCCCCAACGCCATCAATCTGCTAAACAAATAATTTCCTCAACACCGTCCAACCATTTACAAAGTCTGCACTACTATTACTATTAATCTTCTCATCACTCCCCATCACCCATCCCTCCCACTTGTGACTGTATGTTGTAACTTTGTCGCTTGTATCCTTCACATTTACATTCACTGCTTCCTAGTATTTGATTGCTTATTGTACCCTATGACTATCATTAAGTGTTGTACCATATGATTCTTGATTCTTAACGAATGTATCTTTCCTTTTATGTAGACTGAGAGCATATGCACCAAAGACAACTTCCTTGTGAGTCAAATCACGGCAATAAAGAGTTATATCTAAGGGGAGATTGTGCTAAGACAAATATATCATTTTACATATAATAACTGCGCCCAGAATTGTGTACGCACAGTACTGGAAACAGGATAATATACCATCTGAGGGGACAGTGATAAGAAAATTTTTGAACTCGTGGAGATGGACAGGCTGACATTAGAGTTAAAAGATAGAGGTGAAACCAGTATTGTTGGGAAATATTTAATAAAAGTATTTTTAAAAAAATGGCCAAGGATTAGAATGCAAATAAGCCAGAAGATGAGAAAGGAACTTTATACTACCAAAATGAGAAATGATAATTCAAGATTGTTATGAAAAGCTATGAGCAAGAAAAGTTTCAGAAGAGAAAATTAAACAATATTTGGAAAAAGCGGAATTACCTAAAGTACCAGAAAAGGTAAAACTATGTTAAATGAATGAATATCAATGATGGAATTATCAGAAGTGATCAAGAGACAAAAGAATAATAAAACACAGGACCAGTTGGGCTGCAGGCAGAATTTTACAAATGGTTACAAGATACTTTAGGCCCATCAATGTTAGAAGTCCATAATGAAGTATTGATTGATGCAAAGGTACCAAATTCGTGGATGAAAGCAAATATTACTTTGATTCCAAAAGATTCAGATTTAATGCAGATAAAAACTATAGGCTCATATCTTGACTGAACACTGACTATAAAACATATGCTTCAATAATGGCAGAGAGTAAAAATTTCTAAATGAATTTATATATTCAGATCAAAATGGCTTTTTTTGCCTAAGAAGTAGATTAAAACACCATGACAATAATTTTAACTTTAAAGGCAATTTGCCATAAACAAATGGCAAAGGTGATAGAAAATGGAAGTAGGACAGAGAATTTTAATATAAAAGGCACAAGAAAAGGATGTCCACTATCTCCTGTACTATTCATATTGATATTAGAATTGCTAAATATAGATATTAGACAAGAGATAGAAATTAAAGCTATGGAAATAAAAGGGAACAATATAAATTATAGGCATTTGTAGAAGATTTGCTCTTTATCTTGGAAGACCCACAATAAAATGGACTCAAACTACTTAGGAAAATAGAAGAGTATGGTGAAGTTGCAGGACTGAAAGGTTAAAAAAATCAAAATAATTGTTTACAGATATATAGAAAAAGAACTAACAAGGAATAGGTATATACAGATAGTCAAGAAAGTTATAAATTGGCCAACAAATGAAACAAATTTGGTTAAGTGGAAAAATCTACAACTATCATTGATGGAAAGAGTAGCTACCATAAAATTGAATATCCTGCCAAGATTACTATATTTATTCCAAGCAATACCAATAAAACTAGAAAAAATTTTTTTTGGGACTCATCAATGGCTAGCAGACAAACAGGGAAAAAGGAAATATATGAAAGGATTTGTGATATAAGTAATACATAAGTTGGTTAAACAAACAGCATGAATATTATTGTTATAAACAGTAATATAATTGATACTAGCTCTCTTGGTAGAACACACAGAGGAAGAAAGATCTCTTTCTCACACACACACAAAGGCATACACACATTTCCCACATTTTCTGTGCTTTAAATTTAGAATTTGGAGGTACTCACCTTCTTTCCAAGCAGCTTTTGAGCTCAACACTCAAAACCCTTTAAAACCTTTGTTCCAACTGGCCCAGGTCCAGGAAACCCACCCAGACTCAATGGGTCTGTTTGCCGGCAGGGAATCTGGGCCTGGTCCATTGGTTAGGTTAGCTTGGTCCCATCTGCTTGGGTGCCAATTGTTGAAAAAATATCCTGGGTTCAGTTCCAAGTGGGGAAAAAGACACTGGACA
>CM019154.1:16172079-16196510 GCA_009733165.1 Naja naja | reverse complement strand
TCATCACACCCTGCTGCTGCTTAAAATATAGGAGGGAAACATAAAACCAAAAGACATCTCTTATTTCTATGATAAATTTGCATGTTATAGATTTGTAAGATTGGGTATCACATTGATAACAGAGGAGATACAGGTGGCCCTTGGTTAACAGCCCTAATTGGGATCATTTCTATGGCTAAATGATGCAGTTTTAGGCAAACATTCCGTAATCACTGTTTAACAATGGCAATTTCAGTAGTCCCAGCTTTCCTGTTCCTGCTCTCCTCACCTTTGCTTCTCTCTCCCCACCTGCCTATCTTCTCCATCCATTATCTCTGCCCTTTCAGGCACCCTGCTCTCCACCCTGTGTGGCCTTGTACTGCTCTACTCCTGCCCTTCTGCCATTTTACTGCCCTGCACCTCCGCTGTTCCCAGCTAGTCTTTTCCATCTTCTGCCTCTCACTGCTGACAAGGTGTACTAGCCTGGCTGGCCTTTTCTCTTGCCTGCGCCTCCTGTCCCCTGTCTCTCACTGCCCTGTGCTCCACCACCCTCTGGCACCTGGTGAGGCTCATGCCACCTTGCAAGCAGCAGGAGGCAGAAGATGAAAATCAACTGGGCAGTGGAAGTGAGCAAGATGAAGAGATGAATAAACGTTTTTTTAAAAATTGTGTATGATTATAACATTGCTTTAATACAAACACAAAGCCAAGGAAAAGGAAGATAATTAAATTACTTAATTCTTATAATAATAATGATCTCTGGGGGTTATGTGAATTTCATTGTATGTGTATACTGTGAATATACATACAATGACAATCACTATTATTATTATTATTATTAATAATGATGGTAATAATAATGATAATAATAACATAATTCTGAAATAAAGGACTGCCCTTTTTAAAGGACATGTGGTCACCACACTTAGGGAGCGAACTTCTTCTACTGGGTTGCGTGCCTGTGTTGCTACCAACAGCAAGAGAAGGCCAGTCTGCAGACTGGGCAGGAACGTCGGGAGTGTTAAAGCGGGACCGGGGCCAAGCCGCCTTTTCCCAGGGCTGTGGCGAAGCCAAATATGCCCCGCAGAGAACCTGGAAGGTGGGTACCAGGAACCCCGAGTCCAGCCGGTGCTTCCTCGCTGACCCTCCTTCCCCTTCTCGCTACCTGCTCCAGCGTTAGTAGTAAGAACTCCTGCGAGAGCAGCTCCGGGTGCAACAGGAGGTCCGAGTCCACCCGCGCCACATCGCCGCTCCCATCCTTCGCGGAGAGCCGGCGGTCCCCGAAAGCCGCCATCTTTCCAAGCGCGATCCTGATTGGCCACCTGAGCATTCTTTCGGGTGATTCCTTCCGGTGACGTGCATCGCCCGCCGCAAGGCCGCCGAGCGACGTTCGGAGGAAGCGCCGCGGAGGTAGGAAAAATCAAGAGTGAAGATGTCCCCGTTTCCAATTTGAATGCTTCCGGGCTCCCGTTGTCCAAGAACGAACGAAAAAAAAAGGAAGGAAAGGGGAGCGCTTTCTTGATGGCGTTCCAGCATGGCCGCGGGTTGAGGCAAATCCCAGGGAAAATGCAGAATTCTTCACTTTCCTGCTTTCTGTGTTTGATCCAATAAACGAAACTTGAACTTCCTATGTGAATACTCGTTTAAGTTTTAAAATAATTCGGGGCTAGAGACTATAAACATACGATAAATGCTTGCAGGAACTGGGTAGGTACAGAACCCAGGGTCTCCAAAGCTGGCTGGGAATTCTGGAAGTTGAAGTCCTCCAGGCTTAAAGTTGCCAGGTTGGAAACCCCTGTTAACCAAAAGAAGGACTAGAGCAGGGGTCCCCAAACTTGGCAGCTTTTAAGACTTGTGGACTTCAACTCTGAGAGTTGAAGTCCACAAGTCTTAAAAGTTTGTCAAGTTTGGAGACCTTTGAATTATTTATTTATTTATTTATTTATTGGATTTCTAAGCTGCCCCATCTCCCTGAGGACTCGAGTACATATAAAACAGTACAGAATATACAATTAAAAGAAATCAAATAAGAAACCCAATTTGCAGTCTAAAACAATAAAAACAATCATTTAAAATTCCCATCCCCCCCTCAGTCCAGGTCAACGAGTTGGAACAACCATGTTTTTAAGCCCACGGCAGAGCAGAGGTCAGGGGCCACCCGAAGCTCCAGGGGCAGTTGGTTCCATAGGGTGAGTGCTCCCACAGAGAAGGCCCTACCCTGGGGGTCGCTAGCTGACATTGTCTGGCTGATGGAACCCCAAGGAGGCCCTGTCTGTGACAGCACACAGGACGATGGGAAACAGTTGCTGGCAGCAGGGTCTGCCAGCAGGGTGACATAACAGTCTTCCAACATTTGAGGGCTGTCACAGAGAAGGAGATGTCACAAAGCACCTGAGGGCAGGGCAAGAAATAATGGATGGAGAGAATCTACCAGAAATATGGAGAAAATTTCCTGATAGTGAGAAGGATTAACCAGTGGAACAGTTTGCCCCCAGAAGTTGTGGGTGCATGGGACAGCATTTGTCTGGAATGGTATAGAATCTCCTGCTTGGACAAGAAGTTGGACTAGAACAACCTTGGCAACTTTTCAGACTGGGACTTCAGTTCCCAGAATTCCTCAGCCAGCTGTTGAAGAGGTTGAAGTTGAAGTCCACAAGTGTTAAAGTTGCCAAGACCTCCAAGGTCCCTCTCAACTCTTGTTATTCATTAGCAGCATTTCTCGAACTTGCAACTTTTAAGATGCATGGACTTCAACTCCCAGAATTCCTCAGCCAGTATGTGTTGAAGGCCACACCATCTTAAAATTGCAAGTTTGAAACTGCTTTAAGCAACAGTCCTATCTAAAATTCGTTTCAGGGATATCCCATTACCTTTGCATTATGTGTGCATTTTGGGAGGGCGGTGAAATATAATAACTGTGTTATTTATACCTATTATATTATACTTATACCTATTATCTTGTAAGCGATTGACAAATCAAATAAATAAATGTGTAGCCCAGCAGGATTTTACGTTTTGAATAACAGGGATCATCAGTCCCCAGGCAGGCAGGCAGGCAGGCAGGCTTGACCCAGGCGGCTTTATTGGCTGGTTACACAATGGTGCTGGGCTGAAAATGATTTATGATCACCCGACAGCAGAGGTATTCAGCAGGTTCTGACCAATCCTGGAGAACCAGCAGCGGAAATTTTGAGCAGTTCAGAGAACCCGCAAATATCACCTCTGACTGGAGATTTTACAGTATCCTTCCCCTGCCACGCCCACCAAGCCACGCCCACAGAACCGATGGTAAAAAAATGTGAATCCCACCACTGCCCCGCAGGTAGTCCGAACCTGATAGCAAAGTATTTAAAAGTTTTTAAATGAGACTGAAACTGAGTTTTCCATCCAAACATGCACCCTATAAAGCGGCTTCCCAACTACAACCGGGATCAGAATAGTTAAAATGTTTCCTTGCCTTTCTTCCCTCGGTCGGGGCACCTTTTCTGACTAGCCCATTAAAAGGCACAAGTTTTCCTGAGCTGCAGCTTTGCCTTTTAATACAATGGCCTAATCGGAAAAGGCGTTCCCAGGCTGATTCTTTGCCACCACTCTAAAAGCGCTCTCCCTTTATCACGCCGATCGCATTTAGTTGCAAAGCTTGTACGCGGGCATGCAAGCACGCTAAATTTGAAACGCCGTTGCAAAACGTGAATTTTGACTCCTGTTAACAGCTTTGAGTTTCTCATTGTAGAGATTCCTTTTAGGTGAAGAATTGAATTCTTTTCACCATCTCCAAATATCGGCTCGAGAGCAGCCTTCCCCCACCCAATTCTACAGCGTGGGAATAATCGCGCATATTACTATTTGCCAGCAACTAAATATTGGATTTCTACGTTATTTTGTTCAAGTCGCTCGCCTAGTCACAGCAGCAGATCTCGTGAAGCGGATCGGGAGAAGACCTCCGTAGCCCTTAGAGAAGGAGGCGCTAGGAGATCCCGGGAGCAGGTAATCCAATTTTTCTGGCAAAACCCATTGTCCCTGTTGCCAAATAAGTTGTATGAAGGCGATCAAACAGCCAAACTAGACTTGATGGAGCCGTCTTTTCACCCTTGCTTGTTACAACGCGAAGGGGAAATGTCGTGAGAGGCGTATTTTGTGCCATTCTTCATTTTTCTATATCTTTGACAAGGCAGAGAATCGGAAGATGCGCATCTAAATGACGAAAGAGAAAATTAGGAAGCACTTTAAAGAAGCAAATTCCCCCGCCAAGTTCAAAACATCCGGGTTAGAAAGGTCGTGTGTGCAAATGTAGAAAGTTAGGTTGGTTTTGACCCAAATCGTTTTTAATTAAAAGTTATTAGTTATATTTATTTCCGTATTTTGAAATACGAATATATTTCAGCTTGAATATGCGCGAATGACTATGGAGAACAAGCAGAGTCATCTATGGAGAATTATTAAAATCTTATTGGTTAACATGTATTTTACAGGCTATGCTAATAGAAAGTTTGTGTATGTGTTCAGCCAGCTAAATATAGATATTTCTTGTAACAAGCATTCTATATTAGCAATGCAGTTTACAGTTTTAGGTGCAAATTATCAAAAAATTTCTAAAACTAATGAACTAAAAGAATTGTATAATGTCCCTGTAGACAAAGTGCACTGTGATGTGACAGCACATCCCAGCCTGTCAAAGCAATCTCAAATAATTGTGTATGAATTCTAAAATGAGCTCTGTTGTGTGTTAAACTACAACTCTTGAAATTTTATTGGGCTATGCTAGCTAGAAATTATGGATGTGTGATTATGCTGGCTAGAAATTATGGATGGGTGTTATTTGTACTTGGAAAACATCAATGAGAAAGTTGATTAAAGATGGCTGAATGGCACATTTTTTCATTATTGGTTATAAAATATCTGCAAAATCTGCAATCCCAACAATGTTAGAAATGTTAATTTCCTTTATCTCCTGCCTTTATTATTTTTTATAAATAACTCAAGTTGGTGAATAAACAAAAAGGCAAGAGTAAAATATCAGAACCCTCTATTAACAAACTATTATTGTATTCAACTTGCAGGAAGTTTACTACAGCTCATCTCTCCAATCATCCTAGCAGTTAACTCTGATTCATCCTGGATTAAATATCCAGGATTGTTTTTTAATGCCATCTCTTTTCAACTGTTGTCCAGTTAAATATATTAGATTCTCCAAAGTTGATCTATATTCTCCAAAAGTCCAGTTGAAGTTGTTTTCAAGTACGATAAATCCATTCTCCAATCCCTTCATTTGACCAGTCAGTCAGTTTTCTGCTGTTGTAAGAAGGTGCAAGCCTGAAGGCATGCATTATACAACCATGCATAATTCCCTCAGATAGTTCTAAATTTGTAACATTTGTACCTCTTTTAATCTCCTTCATTGAATCTACATTTCAAATTCAATTTCTTTTGTGAATCTAATTTAACTCCAATTATTTGCATTTGGATAGGGTTTTTGCCAGCATTATTTTGTCAAACTGTTTAAAAGATTTTTAACTTGGATTTGCATATAACCAAAAGATCCTGTTGCTCTGGTGTAACGGCAACGGAGAAATAAATTTCTTCAGAGACGAGAATATTTGTCAAAATAGAGAGGCAAGGAGACTATTTCAATCCAGATTAAAAAGATTTTTAAAAATAATCTTCCAAGTATAGTAAAGGTCCAAAATAAATGTAAATCAAGTCCAAACACTTATTACTTCAAGCCATGTCGTGTTTCTTTTATGACAAAAGATAGTAAAAAAGATCAAAGGATAAGAACAAGAACAAGAAAATCCAGCAGGGGTTAAAATAAATCAGCATTCAACTAGCTGGTCAACTTTTAGAGATAAGAAACTAAACAAAATAGAAACTTTAAAAGTTAGTTGAAACCCAGGTGTCCTTAACAGAACTGTCTGCCAAAAGGAAACAGATGGATGACCTGGTTTTCTGCCACTCCCACTAGGAACAGTAATCTTGGGGAGGAGGTCATTGACTGACTGATCTTGAAAAGGAAAACAGAATCTGTTTTGCTTTGTTAACTGTTTGGGAGATCATCAAAAAGTCTAGGGCTCTGTATGAAAATCAGCATTTAAAAAACATCCCTGCATAAAAGGCAATGGCAAACCACTGGTGCAATTACCAGGAAATCTCCATAGATGTTTGTCTGAAGTCACCAGAAACCAGCTCAATTTAAAGGTGCTTTGACCTGTATCCTACAAATCACACTTTTAAAATGTGCGTTCATGACATTGGAAGCCCCTTTCTCTAACGAAAGTTTATCTGGACCTGGCTTTCCTAGACCACTGATTCCATTAATCCAATTTGTTAATAATTTCAGTGGCAGACATTTTGCAATACCAATAGGGCATGGGAAGAAATAATGAAACCCATCGTTACACACTGTGTCATGGTTCTACCTACTTAAGCCATTTTTGTGCATTCTGACAGAAATCTGAGCAAAAGAAAGATTTGGCTGCATGCCATCAATATTTTTGTCTATTCTACGTGGAACAATCCATGAAAAGGCAGTCTATTCATTGTGGAATAATCATAGTCATTTCACAATGTTTTAAATATACCAAAAAATTTAAATGGATAATAGAACAGCAGAAAATATGTAAAAAAATAACTTTTAAATTTAGAACATTTCTGATTAACAAATAATTTCTGGATTGCCTTCAAATATAGAAAATTTTAGAAGTTTTATTGTTATTGTTGTTGAAAGCTACAAATATTTAGGGTTTTTCCCCTTATCAGGTAAGAGACATGGCAATTGCTTGAAATGATGCAATATTGAAAATGTTGTTTTGATTAAGAGTTTAACTCCCAAATTTAGATCACTGGCTCTAAAATCAATTGCTTATCATTAATTCATGCTGCCCTTCGAATGTTCATAGTGCAATGTCAGAACTTGAATATCTGATATGTATAGATATCATAAAGAAATCATTAACTTACAAACTTGATGCACTGGTTGTTAATATTTGGCTGTGCTTATCTTGTTTGTCCTATTCAAATGGAATTTAAGCTACAGTCTGGCCCCTTAAGGCACCAAATGGCTCCCATCTCCAAGGTAAGTAAGACAGGGAAAAATGCATCTTGCCACCATTTTTAATGAGTGGTTTGCCCCAGAGAATGTGACTTTGCCCCTGTCACACAGCTGGATTATACCTAAAGTAGAACATGGTTTCCCAGTTTCCGCCTGCTTCTGGTTTTTATAGGAAGTTGGAGCTGTATGTATTGTATATCAGTAGAAACATAATCATGTTACATATAGTAGTAATTAAGTGCTTACTAATTATTATATTAGCTCCTTTGGAGTCTTGACTACAAATTTTTCTATGCCATGTTTAAGGAAAAGTAGAGAGAAAGAAGGTTGCAGGTAAGATAAATAAATGGGGTCAAAATTATAGAAATGTCTTGAAAGAGCTAAAATTTACCACTGAGTCAGATGGGCAAACATTTAACTAGAACTTTACCAGATGTGGTATTCTGCTCTACTTTCTTATTCATACTCAATATTGTCATTAACTGCAGTAGCTTTTTAAAATTTATGAACACTTAATTTTTTAATTAAAAATATTCATTTTTATAAAGAGCTTTTAAAATGCTTATTTTAGTTTAAAAACAAAAGATAATTTAAAGTTATCAGTATTTCTTAATTGTTTAGGCATTTGATCTTCAAGATTGTTTTTTCAATTTTGTCTTTAATTTTATGTCTGGTCAATGAGAAGTAACATTTACCCTTTTTGTTTCTTCTTATCAATTTTTATTTTTTGGCCTCATTCAATAGCCAGGCATAACCAAACATTCCTTATATTCACATTTGCTTTCCCACACTAAATTAGAGCAAAGAACATTTGTTTCCTTATAATGGTTATATATGGAAAGCTTTAACTAGATGGTGTTGAAAGAAATATCCTTCTGGGTTCAGTTCCAAGTGGGGACCACTGGAAACATGGTCTGGAGCTCCAGAGAAAGATGATCACATGCTTGAAGGAGATCAAGAAAAAGGGCTGAGGTGCTGTTGAAAGAAATATCCTTCTGGGTTCAGTTTATAACCATGGAGGCTGCTTGGAAAGTTTGTTGGAAAGATTTGAATTGAAGGGCTTGTTTCTGAGAGTATAACCTTTGTTTGAATTGAAGCTTGTTTCTAATTGGTTGTCAGACTCCCATGAGGGGCAACTCTGTAGGCTGTCCTGAGTTCCAAGCTTGGTTGACCCTTGCTGGATGATCTATGCCCTTAAAAGGGCTTTTGGCAATTGCTATAGCTTTACCTGGAGACCTTTCTTATGTAAAGTATTCTGGCTCAGGTTTTAATGGCCCACCCATTAACAAAGGTGGGGTGAGATTCTGCTTCTGGGGTTCTACTCTTTTTAGAAGAAATATTCTGCCTTTTAAATATCTACCAGAATACTTCATTTTTCTAGGAGAGTTGGGTGCCAACTTCCTACAATCCTCATTTTTTTTTTCAAAACACGTGAGAGTTTTGACAAAAGATTAAAAGGTGATCAGATCAGGGAGACTTGATGGGTGCTTTTAATTTTTTTCTGATGCAAAGGAAAGGCATTGGAAAAAAAGCAACAGAAAAGGATTCCTTCAGTGGCTCCCAAAAGCTTTCAAAGTCTGGGAAAACTCCTGGTTTTTTTTTTTTTTCAAAACAGTATCCAATTTTTTCATGCCAATTAATTTTCAGGTGTTTTGATGTACTTTTTGTGAGCTTACAGTCAGGTTATAAGCACAAGCCTCTACATTCTTCACAGCCTTTAAATTACAGGCTGCCCATTTCCAAGGTTATGGTTACTACCTGCCTAGCTCTTAGTTTCCAGGGTTTGTGAGGCCAAATTGAGATTAGCCAGTGTGCAATCCAGGCTATTTAGTATTTTTAAAGTTACACACAATGAGCCCTGGGACTTGTACTCATGAGGCCCCAGTGCAACATATCTTGCTTTACTGGACAACTGGGCAGCATCATTTGTGAGTCACAGTCAGGACTTGGGGTTTGGAGATCTCTTTTCTGCTATCTCTTCAGAAATTGCCTGAGGGGGTGCCCCTCCCCATGGAATTAGAAAGGAGTTTTGCTTGGGCCTTAGTGCCTCAGAGCAGCAAAATAAAAACAAAACAAAAAAAAAAACATTTTCTTTTTAAAAAGAAGCAAGGGACAGCTTTGTGTGGAAGCAGGTGAAAAGATAACCTATCTAATTCTAAATGGGTGTCTCTGTGTATGTGCCTGTGTATGCAGCTAGGTTTACAATACAGATAATACAAACATGCTGGACAATTTCCTCCCACCAGACAGAAGTATAAGGTGTTCAGAACTTGCTGGGCCAGCTACTCTCAAATACAATCATGGGTACATCAAATTGGTTACAATATAAATGATACAAGAAAGAAAACATTACAATGGGTTTCACATTACAATGAATTTTCAGTTACAATGAATTTCCACCCTCCCCCCATAGTCTTTCTAACTGTCTTCTGGGGATTGAAAAGAGTCTTTTAGTCTTTTACTGGTCCATCTCAGGATCCTTTCCTTCATGTCTCTGGATGGCATAGGCTTGGCCTGGTGGTATGGGTGGTCAGTCAGGCTTGGGAAGGTCTGCCCCACTCTGGTTTGTTGTAATGACCTTCAGTGGAGGCTGGATCCAAACCCAGTTACTGGTTCCAATGGATAGAATGTCTCTAGGGAGTAGCATCTGCTTCCACATGTGGCAGGGCTGAAAGACAAAGAACAAGGGGTCCCTTCCCCTTTGCTGGTAATTCTACCAGGAAAGGCATTGTAAAAGGATTAGAGAGGGGTTTGGAGATGGCTTGCAGGTATGGTTTCAGGAGAAAGAAAAATAACACATCAGTATTGCAGTTACTAAACAGATAAATCAGTTTCAACAAAGTGGAGACACAGCAGATGAGAAAGGAAAAACTGGATTCAAATGCTTCAGGAAAAGGATGAACAGGTAAAATCATTTAAACACACAGTAAATGCAAGGATGAAACTTTTCTTGTAAATGAACTTAGAACATTCGTTAATAACCTAGGGTTTTTCTTAAAAGCACAGAGAGGAGAGAAAATTTAACTCTGTTCCTCATCCAGTCTAATTGGCCAGATCAGACTGGGAGAAGACAATCTCTCGTGTTTTTAATTCTTAACAATTTAAAATTAATATCCGAAGGGATCAGAGACACTTAACAGTTGCAACAGTTACCTCTAGGACACACAAAGTCTTAGACACACACACGTGCAGCACACATACCCACACACAAAGACACAGAGGAAAACAAAACTCTGAGGTTTACACACACACACTGATCATTCCCACAATAAATCTCTCAGTTAAATTGGGGAAGGCATAAATCTTAAGGAACAAACCACGTGGTAGCATAGAAGATAGAGAAAGAGACACAGAAAGAAAGAATTTTTAAAAAAATCCCATGTGATCCTGTTTTTATATTTTGCCCTTTTAAGTACCTTTATTTAGCACATTGGTCTTCCTGTATCCCTCAGCAAAGCCCATTCCCTATCTATACATTTTGGTTTTTCTTGCTCATGCCAGCTAGGGTCGGCATCTGCCGCCATCCCAAGCCTCCAATAGCTCTCCCAGGGGGTTCAGGACCCTCGAACTACCGCTTCCCATGTTTCCCGTCCGATGTGGGGTTTCACACTTTGGCTTAGTCGGGTCAGCGACCAGTTTCAGACACAAGAACTTCAAGAGCAAGAAAAAGAAAAAGGTGTCTGAGGGAGACTTTGGTCGTTGCACCTTATGCAACGAAATGAGACACTTAAAAACTCTCTATTCTACAGAATATTTCACAAAGTATATGCGCTCCCCTTTTTAAAAACCACGAGACTCTCTCTCTCTCTCTTTTCGCCAAGGTTTTCGGACTGGGGTATGCTGCCTGTGCAGACTTCTTTCCTCTCCCCAAAAACAGCCCGTGAGACTCTCTGCCCCCGCAGATAAGTACTGGTACTCCGTGCCTCTTTCCTTCAGGCCCACGTTTAGCGGATTTGGAAGAGCTCAACCGGGAAAACTTGCTTTTCTGTAAGCAAGTACTGGTACTCCGATTTAGCATCCAAATTACACAACTACTTAAACCCCTGGGGTTTGCTTTTGGGATACACTGGACAAAAACCAAATTTTTCTTCCCTCCCTTCAATCATAACCAGCTCGGCTTTTCCTCTTATATACAGAAGGTCTCACACTCTGATGACCTCTCCTTGCTTTTCCTGTCCTGATGGTCATGGCTCTGTAGAGCTAGCAACAGACAAGAGGGCGGCTAGAGGCCAAACAAAGGAATGAGATCCAGCTGCTGTCCAAGGGTGTAGCCGCACACACACACACACTCTTCCTCCTTCTCTAACAAAAGGTCCTGTGCTCTGAAACTGTTAAACATAACTTTTCTTTTCAGACAGGAACTTTTTTAAAATTGAGAATAATAAAACCCTCAAAACGACTCTATAGAGCACTCCACACTAGAACAAGTAGACACAAGGACAGTTTTTCCCCGAACGCCATCAATCTGCTAAACAAATAATTTCCTCAACACCGTCCAACCATTTACAAAGTCTGCACTACTATTACTATTAATCTTCTCATCACTCCCCATCACCCATCCCTCCCACTTGTGACTGTATGTTGTAACTTTGTCGCTTGTATCCTTACGATTTACATTCACTGCTTCCTAGTATAATTTGATTGCTTATTGTACCCTATGACTATCATTAAGTGTTGTACGTTATGATTCTTGATTCTTAATGAATGTATCTTTCCTTTTATGTAGACTGAGAGCATATGCACCAAAGACAACTTCCTTGTAAGTCAAATCACGCTTGGCCAATAAAGAGTTATATCTAAGGGGAGATTGTGCTAAGACAAATATATCATTTTACATATAATAACTGCCCAGAATTGTGTATGCACAGTACTGGAAACAGGATAATATACCATCTGAGGGGACAGTGATAAGAAAGATTTTGAACTGCGTGGAGATGGACAGGCTGACATTAGAGTTAAAAGATAGAGGTGAAACCAGTATTGTTGGGAAATATTTAATAAAAGTATTTTTAAAAAAAATGGCCAAGGATTAGAATGCAAATAAGCCAGAAGATGAGAAAGGAACTTTATACTACCAAAATGAGAAAAAATGATAATTCAAGATTGTTATGAAAAGCTATGAGCAAGAAAAGTTTCAGAAGAGAAAATTAAACAATATTTGGAAAAAGCGGAATTACCTAAAGTACCAGAAAAGGTAAAACTATGTTAAATGAATGAATATCAATGATGGAATTATCAGAAGTGATCAAGAGACAAAAGAATAATAAAACACCAGGACCAGTTGGGCTGCAGGCAGAATTTTACAAATGGTTACAAGATACTTTAGGCCCATCAATGTTAGAAGTCCATAATGAAGTATTGATTGATGCAAAGGTACCAAATTCGTGGATGAAAGCAAATATTACTTTGATTCCAAAAGATTCAGATTTAATGCAGATAAAAACTATAGGCTCATATCTTGACTGAACACTGACTATAAAACATATGCTTCAATAATGGCAGAGAGAGTAAAAATTTCTAAATGAATTTATATATTCAGATCAAAATGGCTTTTTTTTGCCTAAGAAGTAGATTAAAACACCATGACAATAATTTTAACTTTAAAGGCAATTTGCCATAAACAAATGGCAAAGGTGATAGAAAATGGAAGTAGGACAGAGAATTTTAATATAAAAAGGCACAAGAAAAGGATGTCCACTATCTCCTGTACTATTCATATTGATATTAGAATTGCTAAATATAGATATTAGACAAGAGATAGAAATTAAAGCTATGGAAATAAAAAGGGAACAATATAAATTATAGGCATTTGTAGAAGATTTGCTCTTTATCTTGGAAGACCCACAATAAAATGGACTCAAACTAATTAGGAAAATAGAAGAGTATGGTGAAGTTGCAGGACTGAAAGGTTAAAAAAAATCAAAATAATTGTTTACAGATATATAGAAAAAGAACTAACAAGGAAAATAGGTATACAGATAGTCAAGAAAGTTATAAATTGGCCAACAAATGAAACAAATTTGGTTAAGTGGAAAAATCTACAACTATCATTGATGGAAAGAGTAGCTACCATAAAATTGAATATCCTGCCAAGATTACTATATTTATTCCAAGCAATACCAATAAAACTAGAAAAAATTTTTTCTTGGGACTCATCAATGGCTAGCAGACAAACAGGGAAAAAAGGAAATATATGAAAGGATTTGTGATATAAGTAATACATAAGTTGGTTAAACAAACAGCATGAATATTATTGTTATAAACAGTAATATAATTGATACTAGCTCTCTTGGTAGAACACACAGAGGAAGAAAGATCTCTTTCTCACACACACACAAAGGCATACACACATTTCCCACATTTTTCTGTGCTTTAAATTTAGAATTTGGAGGTACTCACCTTCTTTCCAAGCAGCCTTTGAGCTCAACACTCAAAACCCCTTTAAAACCTTTGTTCCAACTGGCCCAGGTCCAGGAAAACCCACCCACAGACTCAATGGGTCTGTTTGCCGGCAAGGGAATCTTACCTGGGCCTGGTCCATTGGTTAGGTTAGCTTGGAGTCCCATCTGCTTGGGTGCCAATTGTTGAAAGAAATATCCTTCTGGGTTCAGTTCCAAGTGGGGAAAAAGACACTGGAAACATGGAGGCTGCTTGGAAAGTTTAATGGTGAACAGGACCACATGGTCTGGAGCTCCAGAGAAAGATGATCACATGCTTGAAGGAGATCAAGAAAAAAGGGCTGAGGTGCTGAGAGTATCTGGGTTTTATAACCTTTGTTGGGATTTGAATTGAAGCTTGTTTCTAATTGGTTGTCAGACTCCCATGAGGGGCAACTCTGTAGGCTGTCCTGAGTTCCAAGCTTGGTTGACCCTTGCTGGATGATCTATGCCCTTAAAAGGGCTTTTGGCAATTGCTATAGCTTTACCTGGAGACCTTTCTTATGTAAAGTATTCTGGCTCAGGCCTTAATGGCCCACCCATTAACAAAGGTGGGGTGAGATTCTGCTTCTGGGGTTCTACTCTTTTTAGAAGAAATATTCTGCCTTTTAAATATCTACCAGAATACTTCATTTTTCTAGGAGAGTTGGGTGCCAACTTCCTACAATCCCTCATTTTTTTTTCAAAACACGTGAGAGTTTTGACAAAAGATTAAAAGGTGATCAGATCAGGGAGACTTGATGGGTGCTTTTAATTTTTTTCTGATGCAAAGGAAAGGCATTGGAAAAAAAGGCAACAGAAAAGGATTCCTTCAGTGGCTCCCAAAAGCTTTCAAAGTCTGGGAAAACTCCTGGTTTTTTTTTTCAAAACAGTATCCAATTTTTTCATGCCAATTAATTTTCAGGTGTTTTGATGTACTTTTTGTGAGCTTACAGTCAGGTTATAAGCACAAGCCTCTACATTCTTCACAGCCTTTAAATTACAGGCTGCCCATTTCAAGGTTATGGTTACTACCTGCCTAGCTCTTAGTTTCCAGGGTTTGTGAGGCCAAATTGAGATTAGCCAGTGTGCAATCCAGGCTATTTAGTATTTTTAAAGTTACACACAATGAGCCCTGGGACTTGTACTCATGAGGCCCCAGTGCAACATATCTTGCTTTACTGGACAACTGGGCAGCATCATTTGTGAGTCACAGTCAGGACTTGGGGTTTGGAGATCTCTTTTCTGCTATCTCTTCAGAAATTGCCTGAGGAGGGTGCCCCTCCCCATGGAATTAGAAAGGAGTTTTGCTTGGGCCTTAGTGCCTCAGAGCAGCAAAATAAAAACAAAACAAAAAAAAAACATTTTCTTTTTAAAAGAAGCAAGGGACAGCTTTGTGTGGAAGCAGGTGAAAAAGATAACCTATCTAATTCTAAATGGGTGTCTCTGTGTATGTGCCTGTGTATGCAGCTAGGTTTACAATACAGATAATACAAACATGCTGGACAATTTCCCTCCCACCAGACAGAAGTATAAGGTGTTCAGAACTTGCTGGGCCAGCTACTCTCAAATACAATCATGGGTACATCAAATTGGTTACAATATAAATGATACAAGAAAGAAAACATTACAATGGGTTTCACATTACAATGAATTTTCAGTTACAATGAATTTCCACCCCCCCCATAGTCTTTCTAACTGTCTTCTGGGGATTGAAAAGAGTCTTTTAGTCTTTTACTGGTCCATCTCAGGATCCTTTCCTTCATGTCTCTGGATGGCATAGGCTTGGCCTGGTGGTATGGGTGGTCAGTCAGGCTTGGGAAGGTCTGCCCCACTCTGGTTTGTTGTAATGACCTTCAGTGGAGGCTGGATCCAAACCCAGTTACTGGTTCCAATGGATAGAATGTCTCTAGGGAGTAGCATCTGCTTCCACATGTGGCAGGGCTGAAAGACAAAGAACAAGGGGTCCCTTCCCCTTTTGCTGGTAATTCTACCAGGAAAGGCATTGTAAAAGGATTAGAGAGGGGTTTGGAGATGGCTTGCAGGTATGGTTTCAGGAGAAAGAAAAATAACACATCAGTATTGCAGTTACTAAACAGATAAATCAGTTTCAACAAAGTGGAGACACAGCAGATGAGAAAGGAAAAACTGGATTCAAATGCTTCAGGAAAAGGATGAACAGGTAAAATCATTTAAACACATAGTAAATGCAAGGATGAAACTTTTCTTGTAATGAACTTAGAACATTCGTTAATAACCTAGGGTTTTCTTAAAAGCACAGAGAGGAGAGAAAATTTAACTCTGTTCCTCATCCAGTCTAATTGGCCAGATCAGACTGGGAGAAGACAATCTCTCGGTGTTTTTAATTCTTAACAATTTAAAATTAATATCCGAAGGGATCAGAGACACTTAACAGTTGCAACAGTTACCTCTAGGACACACAAAGTCTTAGACACACACGTCTTGCACACATACCCACACACAAAGACACAGAGGAAAACAAAACTCTGAGGTTTACACACACACACTGATCATTCCCACAATAAATCTCTCAGTTAAATTGGGAAGGCATAAATCTTAAGGAACAAACCACGTGGTAGCATAGAAGATAGAGAAAGAGACACAGAAAGAAAGAATTTAAAAAAAATCCCATGTGATCCTGTTTTTATATTTTGCCCTTTTAAGTACCTTTATTTAGCACATTGGTCTTCCTGTATCCCTCAGCAAAGCCCATTCCCTATCTATACATTTTGGTTTTTCTTGCTCATGCCAGCTAGGGTCGGCATCTGCCGCTCATCCCAAGCCTCCAATAGCTCTCCCAGGGGTTCCATTCCATTCAGGACCCTCGAACTACCGCTTCCCATGTTTCCCGTCCGATGTGGGGTTTCACACTTTGGCTTAGTCGGGTCAGCGACCAGTTTCAGACACAAGAACTTCAAGAGCAAGAAAAGAAAAAAGGTGTCTGAGGGAGACTTTGGTCGTTGCACCTTATGCAACGAAATGAGACACTTAAAAAACTCTCTCTATTCTACAGAATATTTCACAAAGTATCGCGCTCCCCTTTTTAAAAACCACGAGAGACTCTCTCTCTCTCTCTCTTTTCGCCAAGGTTTTCGGACTGGGGTATGCTGCCTGTGCAGACTTCTTTCCTCTCCCCAAAAAACAGCCCGTGAGACTCTCTGCCCCCGCAGATAAGTACTGGTACTCCGTGCCTCTTTCCTTCAGGCCCGTTTAGCGGTTTGGAAGAGCTCAAATCCGGGAAAACTTGCTTTTCTGTAAGCAAGTACTGGTACTCGATTTAGCATCCAAATTACACAACTACTTAAACCCCTGGGGTTTGCTTTTGGGATACACTGGACAAAAAAACCAAATTTTTCTTCCCTCCCTTCAATCATAACCAGCTCGGCTTTTCCTCTTATATACAGAAGGTCTCACACTCTGATGACCTCTCCTTGCTTTTCCTGTCCTGATGGTCATGGCTCTGTAGAGCTAGCAACAGACAAGAGGGGCTAGAGGCCAAACAAAGGAATGAGATCCAGCTGCTGTCCAAGGGTGTAGCCGCACACACACACACACTCTTCCTCCTTCTCTAACAAAAGGTCCTGTGCTCTGAAACTGTTAAACATAACTTTTCTTTTCAGACAGGAACTTTTTTAATTGAGAATAATAAAACCCTCAAAACGACTCTATAGAGCACTCCACACTAGAACAAGTAGACACAAGGACAGTTTTTCCCGAGCCATCAATCTGCTAAACAAATAATTTCCTCAACACCGTCCAACCATTTACAAAGTCTGCACTACTATTACTATTAATCTTCTCATCACTCCCCATCACCCATCCCCTCCCACTTGTGACTGTATGTTGTAACTTTGTCGCTTGTATCCTTACGATTTACATTCACTGCTTCCTAGTATAATTTGATTGCTTATTGTACCCTATGACTATCATTAAGTGTTGTACGTTATGATTCTTGATTCTTAATGAATGTATCTTTCCTTTTATGTAGACTGAGAGCATATGCACCAAAGACAACTTCCTTGTAAGTCAAATCACGCTTGGCCAATAAAGAGTTATATCTAAGGGAGATTGTGCTAAGACAAATATATCATTTTACATATAATAACTGCGCCCAGAATTGTGTATGCACAGTACTGGAAACAGGATAATATACCATCTGAGGGGACAGTGATAAGAAAGATTTTGAACTGCGTGGAGATGGACAGGCTGACATTAGAGTTAAAAGATAGAGGTGAAACCAGTATTGTTGGGAAATATTTAATAAAAGTATTTTTTAAAAAATGGCCAAGGATTAGAATGCAAATAAGCCAGAAGATGAGAAAGGAACTTTATACTACCAAAATGAGAATAAAAATGATAATTCAAGATTGTTATGAAAAGCTATGAGCAAGAAAAGTTTCAGAAGAGAAAATTAAACAATATTTGGAAAAAGCGGAATTACCTAAAGTACCAGAAAAGGTAAAACTATGTTAAATGAATGAATATCAATGATGGAATTATCAGAAGTGATCAAGAGACAAAAGAATAATAAAACACCAGGACCAGTTGGGCTGCAGGCAGAATTTTACAAATGGTTACAAGATACTTTAGGCCCATCAATGTTAGAAGTCCATAATGAAGTATTGATTGATGCAAAGGTACCAAATTCGTGGATGAAAGCAAATATTACTTTGATTCCAAAAGATTCAGATTTAATGCAGATAAAAACTATAGGCTCATATCTTGACTGAACACTGACTATAAAACATATGCTTCAATAATGGCAGAGAGAGTAAAAATTTCTAAATGAATTTATATATTCAGATCAAAATGGCTTTTTTTTGCCTAAGAAGTAGATTAAAACACCATGACAATAATTTTAACTTTAAAGGCAATTTGCCATAAACAAATGGCAAAGGTGATAGAAAATGGAAGTAGGACAGAGAATTTTAATATAAAAAGGCACAAGAAAAGGATGTCCACTATCTCCTGTACTATTCATATTGATATTAGAATTGCTAAATATAGATATTAGACAAGAGATAGAAATTAAAGCTATGGAAATAAAAAGGGAACAATATAAATTATAGGCATTTGTAGAAGATTTGCTCTTTATCTTGGAAGACCCACAATAAAATGGACTCAAACTAATTAGGAAAATAGAAGAGTATGGTGAAGTTGCAGGACTGAAAGGTTAAAAAAAATCAAAATAATTGTTTACAGATATATAGAAAAAGAACTAACAAGGAAAATAGGTATACAGATAGTCAAGAAAGTTATAAATTGGCCAACAAATGAAACAAATTTGGTTAAGTGGAAAAATCTACAACTATCATTGATGGAAAGAGTAGCTACCATAAAATTGAATATCCTGCCAAGATTACTATATTTATTCCAAGCAATACCAATAAAACTAGAAAAAATTTTTTCTTGGGACTCATCAATGGCTAGCAGACAAACAGGGAAAAAAGGAAATATATGAAAGGATTTGTGATATAAGTAATACATAAGTTGGTTAAACAAACAGCATGAATATTATTGTTATAAACAGTAATATAATTGATACTAGCTCTCTTGGTAGAACACACAGAGGAAGAAAGATCTCTTTCTCACACACACACAAAGGCATACACACATTTCCCACATTTTTCTGTGCTTTAAATTTAGAATTTGGAGGTACTCACCTTCTTTCCAAGCAGCCTTTGAGCTCAACACTCAAAACCCCTTTAAAACCTTTGTTCCAACTGGCCCAGGTCCAGGAAAACCCACCCACAGACTCAATGGGTCTGTTTGCCGGCAAGGGAATCTTACCTGGGCCTGGTCCATTGGTTAGGTTAGCTTGGAGTCCCATCTGCTTGGGTGCCAATTGTTGAAAGAAATATCCTTCTGGGTTCAGTTCCAAGTGGGGAAAAAGACACTGGAAACATGGAGGCTGCTTGGAAAGTTTAATGGTGAACAGGACCACATGGTCTGGAGCTCCAGAGAAAGATGATCACATGCTTGAAGGAGATCAAGAAAAAAGGGCTGAGGTGCTGAGAGTATCTGGGTTTTATAACCTTTGTTGGGATTTGAATTGAAGCTTGTTTCTAATTGGTTGTCAGACTCCCATGAGGGGCAACTCTGTAGGCTGTCCTGAGTTCCAAGCTTGGTTGACCCTTGCTGGATGATCTATGCCCTTAAAAGGGCTTTTGGCAATTGCTATAGCTTTACCTGGAGACCTTTCTTATGTAAAGTATTCTGGCTCAGGCCTTAATGGCCCACCCATTAACAAAGGTGGGGGTGAGATTCTGCTTCTGGGGTTCTACTCTTTTTAGAAGAAATATTCTGCCTTTTAAATATCTACCAGAATACTTCATTTTTCTAGGAGAGTTGGGTGCCAACCTCCTACAATAGTACACTGAAAAGGAAGAGAAAGAGTTTGTGCCTGTATATCTAGGTGAATATATGGTGTGTATGAGTGTATATCATGATGTAAGTACACATCAGCATGCCTGAATGCTGAATGCCTGAGTGCATGCAGCCATGATGACATAATATCCTCAAGTAGGATAGATTTTGGCCATCCCTTCCCCTCCTCAAAGATAATACCAAATACTACCAATTTTAATATACTGAAATGAGTACAGTCTGATTTTACTATCAGTCTAGTGAGAATGAAAAACTAGGTTGCTTATTTTTTTTATTTTTCTTATGGTATATTCTTCAATTATGCATCCATAACTACTTCATTAAAAGTTATTACCCCAAATTCCCTGATAATTATACGTCAGGTATAATTTCATTTTGTCTGATGAAAACAAGTAAGTAGATTATTTTTAAGAAATCCATCTTGTAAGAAATATATTGCATCTATAACTCTCATTCTCCATATATGCTTGCAATAATTTTACAAAATAAACTATTATATTTGTATTTAGTTTCTGAGTATCTAAATCTAATATAGTAATAAACCTTAATGATGTGGCCATGATTAAACAAAAAAAGCACACTAATCTTTTAGTCTTTCATTAACATTGAAAGAATAAGAAAAAAAACTAAGTTCATTAATTCAAACACAAACATATTCAAATCTGGCAGACTTGACTGCTAGGTTCTTAGTATAACCTTCATCTAAAATAAATCTACAGTACCAGAACAATAAAATGTATATTACACATAGAAATGGAATTGTAACTAAGACAGCTGCAAATTTGTAAATATAATGAAAAATCCATTTTCTAAGATTAGTCTTTGTACAATATTAATAGCTTCTATAGTTCAATGAAATGTGACAAACCAACCCAAATATTTGCAACCATATAATCATTTCAAAACCACATTATTTTCAGTGTCAAAATACCTGAATATTCCACTGTCAATTAAATTAACCTTGACAAAATAATGCTGCTATTTAAATTGATTATATTTATATTACCACCTGAAATATTTGTCATCCATTCAAAAACCAGTATTTTAATAATAAAATAGAAAACTGTTGTCTGGGCTGTCATAGCACCCATCAGATGAAATACCAACACATGCCTCATTAATCATATCAGAGTAGATATTGAAGAAAATCTGTCACATGATAAATGTCTTCTCCTTTGAAAATAAATGTCTAACATTCATCAGCCAGCAATTGGTCTGACAATACTTTGCAGATGATCAGTAAAAGATCTTGAATAAATTTTCTAATTGACTGTGCTGATTTTGATCTTTTTTTAAAAAAAAGGAATTCTAATTAGCTGTCAATAAAATGCCTACAAAGATGG
Organism: Naja naja; assembly: GCA_009733165.1. NCBI lineage: Eukaryota > Metazoa > Chordata > Lepidosauria > Squamata > Elapidae > Naja > Naja naja. The sequence goes on along the minus strand of CM019154.1, from coordinate 16,175,316 downwards.
TTATGATCCCCACTACAATTTCCTTCCCTTTCTTCAATCAATATCCATTTTTACTCAGATGGAGAAGCAGTTTATAGTTGAATTATTAAACTGAACTTTAACCCAAGTGCTCCAATGCTTTTCCATTAAGATCAGGTGGTGTAAGAATGGTCCAGATTCACTCAATCAAACAATGTCATTTATCAGGATTTAGGAAATGTACCTGCTGCATCACTTACCCTCTGGAACTGTATCCTCTTGTATATGTCTTTCACCTTACACCCATTCAAAAATTTCTGAAAACCTGGCTTATCTCCTCAACATTGTGTTAAACTATTGCCTAGATAGTATTGATTTTTTGTTCTGGTTTATTGAATTTGTCTTTCCAGAAGCAGATTCTTTTTCTTTTCTTTTTCATTTTATTGTTCCTACTTTTGAAATGTAAGCCACCCACAGTCATCTTGAGTCAAGCAGCCTCTAGATCCAATGGCATTCATGGACACATATAGAGAGAGAGAGACATTAATGGTGCTTGGTGAAAAACTGTAATCTGCTTTGAATAGGATTGTCCTTCCTTAAATCTCTGGAATTAGTTAATACTCTTATGCTTAGATATACAAATAAGCAAGTTGCTCCAATACTTTTTAGCATCTGAATGTATATATAAGAGTTCTCCCTTTTTTTAAGAATTAAAGATTCATGATTATCACCCTCAGCTTCGATTACTGTAATAAAATGAACATCTGTCTTCTAAAACGCTCCACAAAGTTCAGATAGACTAGAATGCAACCCATAATGTTTTCTTCATTACCAGGATATCTCACCACTGTTACCAATCCTGTTTAGAATACATCTCTCTAGAACTTCCTTTGCAAAGTAGTTGCTAGAAAAAAGACAGCAAAACAAGTGGCAGCCATCTGAAAATATAAAAAGATGGAATACTTGTCCATTTTACCCCTAGAGACTTGCCTGGAACATGAGAATAGTTGCTTGAGAAAAGCTGCAAGGATCTGAAACTATCAAAACTACAGATAAACACCACCTCAGCTTTGCTATGCAGAAGCAAGCAACTACAATTACAGCTATATCATTATAGTTTATACTATATACCTGTGATGGTGAACCTATGGCACGCATGCTGGAAGTGGCACACAGAGCTATTTTTCCGGGCACGCGGAGCCATTGCCGTTACTCTTCTGGGTTCCGGCACGCTGGCCAGCTGGACTTCACGTGTGCATGCACTCCAAAAACCAGAGCAGCAGCCACCTGGTGTACATGCACACTCCAGGAAGATGATCTTGTTTCCAACGCGCACATGTGCATCGGCCACTTGGTCTTCTGGTTTCTGGTGCACATGTGGGCACAAAGACCAGCAATGGGAGGAATATCGGGCGCGCATGCTAAAAGACCCGGAGAGGGACAGAGCTGTGGGCCAGGACAGGCGAGCCGGGGCTTCCCTCCCTCTCCACCTGAGTGGGGTTCTTGCGTGGCTCCAGCCCACGGCGTATCCGTGCTCCTGAGTGCCTGGTGAGCTTGGGCACCACAAAAGAGTTAGCCGCCCCCCTCGCAGCCCCCCTTCCCACCACTTTTGCCAAGGAGGCATGACCGTTTCTGTCCCCAGCATTCCTCCTACCCAGCTCATCTCCTGCGCCTCCCCAGAAGAACAGCAGTCACTGCAGCTGCAAAGGAAAGGGCAGGAGTGACTGGCCAGCCACTGCAGCCGCTCGCATGCCAGCGAGCCAGGCCCTCAGTGGCATCTCCATTCAGCAGCTCGCCTCCCCACCGGCAGCTCCTCCTCCAGCATCCCGCCTGGAAGCATCAGCACAACAGCCACCACCACTGGAGGCGAGGAAGCAGTGGGGGTGAGGACAGAAGGGCTGGGGCTTCCCTCCCGTCTTGTATGGCCCCAACCATCCTGGCTTTGCTCCCCTTGCTCTTCTGGGTTCTGGCACGCTGGCCAGCTCAGGCATGGGGCAGCCATCCACCCAACCACCCCGAGCACCGGAACACAGACGTGCGTCAGTGCTGCGGGCTGGAGGGTTGGGGCCGCACAAGAAGCCCACTCGGGGGAAGGGAGAGAAGCCCTGGCCTGCCCATCCATGCCTCCACTGCCCCCTCGCCCTTGGTGGAAGCAGCGGCTGTTGGGCTGATGCTTCCAGGCTGCATGCTGGAGGAGGAGCTGCCGGTGGGGAGGTGAGCTGCATGAATGGAGACACCGCCAAGGGCCTGGCTCGCTGGCGTGTGAGCAGCTGCAGTGGCTGGCCAGTCACTCCTGCCCTTCCCCTTGCAGCTGCGGCGGCTGCTGCTCTACTGGGGAGGCACAGGAGCTGAGCCAGGTAGGAAGAATGCCAGGGACAGAACCAGTCATGCCTCCTTGGCAAAAGTGGTGGAAAGGGGGACTGCGCGGGGGGCGGCTAGCTCTTCTGGGGCGCCCAAGCTAGCCAAGCGCTCTGGGGCATGGATAGAGGGTTGGAGCTGCACAAGAACCCCACACAGGCAGAGAGGGAGGAAAGCCCTGGCCCGCTGTCCTGGCCCGCCATCCTGGCCCACTGCTCTGCCCTCTCTAGGCTGTTGTGGTGCCACTTCCAGGCAGGATGCTGGAGGAGGAGTTGCCCGAATGGAGACGCTGCTGAGGGCCTGGCTCGCCAGTGTGCGAGCAGCTACAGTGGCTGACCAGTCACTCCTGCCCTTCCCCTTGCGGCTGCAGTGGCTGCTCTTCTGGGGCGGTGCAGGAGCTGAGCCGAGTGGGAGAAATGCTGGGGACAGAAGCGGCCGCGTCTCCTCGGCAAATTGGTGGGAAGGGGGGCTGCGTGGGGGGAGGCCGGCTTTTCTGGGGCACCCAAGCCAGCCAGGCGCTCCAGACATGGATGCACCATGGGCTGGAGCTGCGCAAGAGCCCCACTCAGATGGAGAGGGAGGGAAGCCCTGGCCCATCCGTCCTAGCCCACAGCTCTGCTCTTCTCCGGGCTGTTGCACTGCTGCTTCCAGGCAGGATGCTGGAGAAACTTCCGGCAGAGGTGAGCTGCCTGCATGGCTTGCCGGCATGGGGCAGTTGACCACCCAGCTAGCAAATGCTTGCAGGAGGAATGCTGGGGTAAGAGGTGCGCTGGCCGGGAAGCAGTCATGCTCCCTTGGCAGGAGTGGGGGGGGGGTCTGCTGGCTTGTTCTCGATGGCAGGCTGGAGAGGGGCGCTTCATCCTGGCCAGAGTTGGGGCGAAGCTCTCCCACCTGCTGGCTCCCCAACCCAAGCTGCAGGAA